>JAVQJD010078834.1:0-124231 GCA_036023655.1 Nannoperca australis
TGCTCATGGTGGGAACGTTGGGTCTTTGTGTGTGTGGAAGTTGGTCTCGACCGGCTCCATGTGATTGAGTGCCCTGAGATAACTTTGTTATGATATGGCGCTATATAAATAAAATTGAAAATTGAAATTGAAATTGGTGTAACGGGTTGCAGTTGATCCGTGTTGTGTTCACGTGAACGGGGCATGTTGAATCCCAATAAATCATGGATGTACGTTGCAACAGGAAAAGAAGCACAGTGAGTGACAATCATGGCTAGGAAGAACATTTAAATTCCAGGAACGGTTGCATTTGGGCTTCCCTGTTAAATATCTTGACAGAAAAAGGGTGGTGGACAAAATTCTAACAGTGTGTAAAACCGTTAGACGAGAAAACCGCATGATAATTTGAATAAACATCACCCTGCTGTGTCAGTGATGGGAGCTATATTAGATTCTAAATATAGATAATACTTGTGTACATAATACATGGAAAACAAAGTTATTTGTCTCACTTCTTTTTTTTATATGTATGGTTAAGAAAACATTATGTTATCAATTATTTCAATGATCACGTATAAAATACTAATAAAATACACGGTTATTTTAGCAACTTATTACCTAACGTTAAGGGCCAGGCCACAAAGCCAACCTGAGCAGTGCGACAGCTACCTCGCTGAACTGCTGCGTCTCCACACAGGGAGTGTTCCTGCTGTGGCACTGCTGCTGCCAGCTCCTTCTTTATACGTTGAGTTTGCCTTTGATAATGGCCATCATTAATAGAATGTTTCATTTCATTCTAAATTTTATTTATATTTAGTTTAAACGGGAAAAGGTGGCCAGGGGTGGCAGTGTTCGGGGTGAGCAACAAAACCATTCCAACCATCCTTTTCCGTTGCAAGGTGAAAACTGGCCTGTCTCAGCTCGACAATCCGTTCGTAGAGAAGTCAGCTGGTCAAGTGAGTTACAAACTGTAAGCTGGTTTGTTACTTAATTAGTTAAAATAGCCTTCATATAGGAAAATATACAATATATAACGGATACAATCCATCATTTCCTCATCCGATTACCAATTGGCAAAAGACTATTCTGCACAGGCCATCAGCTTGACTTAACGCAATGATGTGAGTAAACAGTATGACCTAAAAGTCAGTCCCACATGTCTTGTCTTCACTCGTAAGTCGGAGTTTCGTTTTTGCATGACACAATGCTGTTATGTAGAATAACAATGTTATGTTCAGTTATCCACTATCCTGCATTTGTTTCCATAGCTATCAGTTACCCGAGCTCTCTTAATATGAGCAATTTGTAATCCCCAGGCTCAATAGGAAAACGATGCATCATCCATCAAGTTTAGCCCTTCACCCCCTTAACCCACGGCTATGGGCCATTAGACCTAAAGACTAAATAAATCCCGTTACACAGTATTCATCAGCTAGAAGCTAGCCCTAACTGAAATAAACTATGGTGGAATTTCTGCAGACATAAAAATAAAAGTAGATAATGCTCAGTACGTCATACTGACATACATTTCCTGTTCTGTTGTCTATCATCAGTAGGAAAGATGAACATCAGCAGAAAACAATATGAAAGTTGTTCCCAATCACAGCTCAGCATTCAGAAGAGTTCATCTCAACTCTGTGTAGTCAGGGGCTGATTGGACAGCATTTTCCTCTGTGGGATGCAGCCTGTTTACAGCCTCAGAGAGAAGACAGACATGAAAAGAAACAAACAACCAGTGGAACAAAATGTCAGATCACGTTGGATTTATACAGAGTTAACGTGAGAAATTAGCAACATAAGCTACACTGACAACATAATGTAATGGAGACACATAGTGCAAAACATCCAATTTAGTATTGTTTGTGAGAAACAGTTCACTGGCAAAATATGCCTGTACATAGCTAATTTTGTATCCATTGTTATGATGAATGTAAGAGTGAATATAAAATGAATTCGAGAGACCAAGACCCTGCTGAGAGACTAATGTAATGTCATGTAATGTAATGTTGGTATCTAAAAGCCTCTCACTTTCACACACAAACTGGCCCAGCACAGCCATTCGAAACACTGACCAATTCCAAAATGATTGTGTGGTCATGTAATTATCATTTCTAGGCATGCATCGATTAAGAGCAAACATATAATCTGTGCGGAATGGTTTTATGGTTTACCAGCCTTCTCCGCTGCCTGCTGTGTCATTCAGCTCTTTTCAGTGGGGCCAACCTTGGATGGTTTACTGGCAGAGTTGAGTTAGAAAGGATTGCAAACAGAGGAGCCGTCTGTGGTGTAATGTAATGAAGTAACAAAACTTCGTTACAGTATTTTTTGGAAGTATAAGTACTTTACTTAAGTTTTTATGTTTCTGTCAACTTTCAATTTTACACCACTATATTTTCTAAATACAATGTGTACCTTTACTCCGATGCATTTCCCATGAGAATCTTCGTTACATCGTTACAACAAAATAAAATTGAAAGAAATTTGGTAGCCCAATAATGTTGGACCACAGACTGCAAGCAAGCAGGTTTGGCAACAGAGCGAGTGGTTGCTATGGGCAGGGGTGGGCTCAGCACCACACTCTTGCCTCCTCAATCAAAAGTAAAGGAGAAAGAAAAAGGGGTTTTGTTTTGTTGGGCCCATACAAAAAAAGCGCAGAAAATACTAGTACCATTTCTAACTTCCGATAGGGTGATAGGGTCAAAATCCGAAACCGTTTTCTCCATAAATTATGATCCAGTTTCATTAAAATGAATAAAGCTATGCAGTTCTTGTACAGTAATCGGTGAGGCCAGGCCTCCAGAAACACTCGGCTCCGGCGGTGTTTATCAGTTTTTCCAACCTAATCCATGTCACAGAACAGCTGCAGAAACATGGACTGCAGACTGAACAGGTAAACTGTAAATAATGTGACCATCTTAATACAGAAAGCAACACCATTACACTAATGATCTACCAGTTTTTCAAAATGAATGACACCCCAATTGAGAGACAACACACCGTCATCGCTGCATTAATGCATCACCTCAGGTATCTCTACTACACAGAAGCTCAGTGGTCTGGTACATAAGCAGAGCATGTACTGTAAACTAAGCAGATAGAAATTAACAATGACAAGCGATGACAGAAAAACCTAAATACCACTCAGTAAGTCACAAACATTTCCCGCTACTATTTTTCAGTCTAGACTGGGGCGGCTGAAGGGGCCATGACTCAATAAGCCAACTGTTGCCCACTGGGCACAACTGGCCTGTTAGTTTTTGTGACATGTACGTTGAGCAAAATGAAACGGTAGCGGAGGCAGCTGGCGAAAAAGCTTTCTGACTGGCTGAATCAGACATTTCACCCTTTTAATCTTTTGTCCTCTTTACCAACAAAATGACAACTGGCCAAAACATCAACACAATCCTTTGTCAAACTGTTTCATTTCATTCATCAACTTTTTTGTCAGACAAACGTAATAAAATAGTAGCCTGAGCATAATACAACACCATTTAAAAACTGTTTGTGATTGCCGTAAAAAGATTCGCTGGCTGGCTACTTCTGGGACATTTCCCTCTTATACAGGCACAGAACATACTAAAGACATGTCTGAAGACATGAGAGGATACAAAGCGTCTGCCTTTGACGTCAGCATTGTGTCAGGGCCCTAAAGGTGATGAGGCTATGTGCATAGTATCTGTACTGATACCACTGGTACCTATGTCTACCTTCTCCAAAATGTACCTATACAGTGCAGACAAAATGGACCGATATTAAGAAAGGCTTATTAATCTTCTCTTTTGTTTAGGAATGCTTATCAGATGTATGCTTTGTGATATTTCCACACCATAGTGCAATGCAGCTTTCATAGCATAGCAAACAAATATTCAGTTACCCAGAAGAAGAAAAGTTAGGCTATAAAAGAAACAGGATAACCCTACACTAGGGGCCTGTTTAAAGAAAAAAACAAGACTGAAAAAAGGCATTAAAAGTGAATGTGCATGAACTCAGAGATCGACTATCCTCCCCCAACGATTATCACTTTCCCCAAGCTGTGTAAAGCCTGCATCAAGTTGGCTAGCAGCCCTCTGCCAGGGGCTTTGGCCAATACTGAGGATTAAAACCCTGCAAGTCTATAAATACACCTAGCAGACCAACGTCAGCATCCAGCCAGCTATTGCACTCACCTCTCACTGCTGGATGGCTGACGTGTTTTTGCTCTTTACCACTTCTCTCTTGCTTTTATTTTCTCCCTCTATCTTTCCGTTTCTCAGACTATCAGTGCTCCCTCTCTTTGTGGTCCTATGTTTCCCTCCAACTCACTCTCCCAGTGTGTCTCCCACTCTTCTGTGTCTCTCCGGCTCCCCTCATGTCTCACTCTATCGCTCTCATACTCTCTCGCTTGGCAGGGCCTCTTAATTGGAAACAAGCTGTGAGAGGGCTTTCAGTTTGAGGTTAAAATTACATCTGACCTGCCTCCTGCTGCATCTTTTCTTTTCTCTTTTGGCTGTATTACAGGCTTGTACACAGTGGCTGAGAGCAGAAGTCTGAAAGACAGAGTGTGGCGAAGAGGGATGCAAAAGTTGACTCTGCCCACTGGCTGGAAACAACAGGGACATGACGGGGGGACAAGCAAAATTGAGACACCCTTAAAAACATGCTCTATCAATCCAGACATTTGAAGTACACATATAATGTGTAGATATAAACAAGTAAGTAGCTGAGAAGCATTAATGCACCATACCTTATACAACCTTTAATAAGCCCAAATTAGGGACATTTTATATAGCAAGAATTCAGTAATGCCCCTTGACCTGATCTTCCCCACATACGTAATGTACAGGTATATGTGGGAGTCTGCAAAAGGTGTACAAGCAAGATTCATCACAGCATTAAAGGAAGTACAGCAATCCCAAACAAAACTTCCTTTACTGTACCAAAGGTACCTGGTTGGTTGGAGTGCCAATTCCAAAAAGAAACTAAATGAGCCGCAAGCAGACATACTGTCACAAGACTTGTTTTGTTGACTTTGTTTAGTTTTAGTATGCTATCTAAGCTGTTAATAGGCTGTGAAATCTCAAGGTTGGAGAATAATGCTTATAAATATTACACACTAGCAAAAGTACACATAAAATACAACCAAAAACAGACAGTGCGCCATGCAATGCCGTGTACAAATGGAACAGGATTTCCCCTTCGAACAGGCCTCACATGTACAGTACATCACAAAACTCATACACATTCTGAGCCAACATCTGGATAATGAAGTCTGAACTGTTACACAAA
Source organism: Nannoperca australis (assembly GCA_036023655.1). Lineage (NCBI taxonomy): Eukaryota > Metazoa > Chordata > Actinopteri > Centrarchiformes > Percichthyidae > Nannoperca > Nannoperca australis. Next base: position 5,245 of record JAVQJD010078834.1, read on the forward strand.
AATGACACGGTCATTACATGGTAATTATGGTGAGAGGCTGCATTCAGTCTGTCACAACTTCCTTGTTGTCAGTGGGAAAGGATAAGAGGGATTTGTTGCACAAAGGGCCACAGCCAGGCACAGAAACTATTACTTCCACCCAGTTAGACGACAGACTGTACTGTCTGACCCATAGGGCTGCATAACAGGACAATGCAACTCACTCACAATACATGTCAACCTGCATACTACGCACAGATTGTGCAAATTGGCATTTGAGCAAAATCAGAAGCTAGTTTTTTTTAATCTCTTTATGTAAGTGAGATGATTCTGTGTGGAATAAATATACATTTAGTACACCTATAGCTGTTAAAATATTTGACACATTTGCAAATTGGGTAATGTCTTAACCTATATCTAAAGCTGTCTGCCGGACAAAAAGCGGATTAATCCAGGAAGATATTGTTTTGAGAGCTCATCCCATTTAATATTTTTCCAATTTGCATGCTTTGCAACCAACTGATTCCAACCAGTGTGATTGTTCACAGCACAGTACTTTTCATTTGGAAAGCTGAAAGTTCACCAAAAAACTAATATTGATCTCCTTGGTAACTGGCTTCCTTGACTACTGTCCCACCCACATCTTTGGCCCCTCTAAGTCTCACCCCTTTGGAAAGCCCTGCATAGCTGGGTGCAAGGCCATAGATACAGTGCATGTCTGGATGCGATTACAGAGTGAAAATAATTCAGCCTTTAGGTACGGATGAATCAGTCCCGTCAGACATAACGTTAACCATTTGGATTTCCCTCCCAAAAGAGGCAAAACCCCACCCGACTTGCACTCCAAACAGTCTCAATAAAAACCTTATTGTAATGATAGGATTTTCATGGTCCATTGTACTGGTGACTATGCACTATGCACAGGTTCTATGCACTTTATGTAAAGCTCTTATTTGGAAGTCGCTTTGGATAAAAGCGTCTGCTAAATGCCTAAATGTAATGTAATGACTAGAGCCAAGAAAGCAATTCATTAATAAAGCCCAATACAAGAAATATGTTTTGGATTATTTACACTGATTACACTTGATATTATGGGGCCCACCACATCTGGACTGGCCTTATATTATCCTCCACTATAGAAAAAAATCTGAAGGGATAAAGTATTATTAATAATTCAGCTTAATTAATAAATCATACCAGACGATCTATGAAAATACATCCAATGCATAAAATCTTGTTTTTTTTGTAGCATTCGTTTCAGCCTATCAAGACATGTATGAAACCAAAGTCTCACACACACACACACACACTAAAAAGATAGTAAACTGCAATAGATGAGTCCCAATAGCCTCAAACTGTTCGGTAAAATGCAAGATATTTTTACCAGAACCGGTCCAAACTGACTTCTCATAAAAAATGTATAATATCAGGCTCAGAGATGCACTTTTCACTTTGTGTCTTTTATGTACACCACCCATGGAAAATGAGTCGGTTATGACAACGTTTGTGTTTAAATTCAGACATTGTATCGGGTATTAAGAGCAGAACCAGTTTACTACAAGAGTAGTATCTATCCTCTGCAACCTTATTTGTCTATGACTGACTAAATGGTGGAAAGTCCAAAGCATTTAAGAGTCATTGCTATTGCCCTTGCCCAAGGCCTGCTGTGATTAGATCCAACAGATCAGAAGCCCACACTAGCAACACTTTACACTTCAGTTTAAACCTGCAGAAATCTCAGTTTGGAATCCATGACAGAGGGAATAGATCAGTGAGTTCATATGTTGCAGAATGATAAAAGTCACACTATGAAAAAGAAATAGTTACAGATGTGCTCAGAAGAGGAAGATGGTAAAGTCTTCTATTTGAAACTGTAGTGTATGCTTTTCACTACTTAACTGCAATTTAATCAGTTGAAGCGACATACTCACTTTGACTGTTAGGGCTCTACCAGCACAAGGAGAAGGTATGGTATGGTCAGGATCAGTAAATTAATTATATTCAATTAATAAAATTCAGCAGTGGACTGGGGATCAAGTCAAAGCATGTTGACAGATAGTGATGTGGCTTACTGAGGGTACTGACCAACAAGTGAACCTCATAAGCTGATACCTGCCTACACAGGCAGACACAAACATGAGAATCCTCTGAGGATCAATGCTAAGCAAACACATTAGACATATGAAAAGACATCAGAACAAGTTTATGATTTGAAGGCAAAAAGAAAACACCTCTCACTCATTCTCACTGTAATCCACATTACAGCCAGGTTCCATCTAGGATCCCATAACATACTATGAAATCGTCCGTCACCCAAACTGAACAACAATACAAGAGTTGACATGGGGGTCAATCACAGCAGGCCCCAAACAACAGAGGGGTCACGCAGGACACAGGTTGGGGCCAGGGCATTCCTGGCCGATGCAGTTGGGTTTGTCTGGGAAATGACTGAGCAAACAGGGGCCATAGTGGCTTCCCCTTACTGGCACCAGCGCTTTGTCCCCACTAATCCACTCCAAAGAGCCACAGTCAAACACCCAGCGCCATACAGTCACCAGTAACAACACAGCACAGTCTGGGGGGACACGAAATGAATCCCACTGGCCAACGCGGGGAGACAGACGCCAGTTTGCTCATCAGATTTGGGCACAGAAAACAGTACGGCTTAACTGTAGGACTGAATGATGATCATAGAGAAACGTTCTAAGGCAATGGAGCTGTAGTGCAATTTTGCCTTCTGCAGGGATGGGGACTAGAAACAAAGACAGTATCACTGAGCTTTATGTAACTTTACAGCTGGTTAGAAATTTGCCCATCTACTTGCTCATAAGATTGTTATCTGTGTGCAGCATGATCAGTGGAAGCGGAGTGTGTGCATTCTTGTGTTGTATTGACAATTTCTGTCAGAAAGGATCAGGGCTCATAATACACTGACAGGCAGAAAGGTGGAAATGTTGAGACCAAGAGAAGCAGATTTATCCACTGCTGAATAGCAGGCAGTATGGACAGATGGGAATATCAATTGCATTACATTAATACAGGATCTTGTGGCTGACATTAAAACAAATCTACTTATGTGTGCCTCATGAAGATAATTTGAGAAATAAAGTCATATGACAGGAGGACTATTTTAAAAACAACAAATCACAGCTGTCCACTAAAGTGTTTCTATTGCGGTGCAACATGAAAAGGAAATTAATCAGGGAAAAGTGGGATCTAGACAGCCCTCAGACCATGTTGCATTTAGAAATTCTCTCATCGTACTGCCTCATCTATAATGCCTATCTATAATGACAAATTATGTACATGGCATCCCAGCACTAAACAAAAACAGGACACACAATTTAAAGCAATTATACAACAGCATGAAATCTGTACAAGATCCAAAAACTGAAAATATTTACCACTGAAATGAATGGATGTTGTAGGTAACATTGACCTGATCAGACCACAGCCAATTTAATATACCTCTATGTGAACTGAATACAGTATCCCGTGGTTACAGACCCTACGGTTCAATCCAAGAAGGAAAGTGGTGTTCTGTCAAATTGTTCATGACTTTTAAAATTTGCCTCGTCATTATAGATAAAGTGGTTAAGAGTGTGAGCAGCTGAACCAGCAAAACACTGACAAGACATTAGGACAAGATGAAAATTGTGAGAGACAAAAAAAACATACCTGTACAGCAACTGTAGTGTCTGAACTGAAGAGGACTGGGACACTAACTGTAAAGATAACTGGATAGCACTTACTTGTCATACTCAGCATTGTCTTTATCACAGCGTGCGTCCTTGTGCTTCTGCCAGTCCTTCCCATGCTTACAGGTGGTGAGGAGGACCACATCCTCAGAGTTATGAACATGATATAAAGCATTCCTAGTGTCTGAACCTATTCCGGTTAGGTACCTCTTCCCCTTAAAAACAAGCATGTACTTCCTATAAGGGGGGATGGTGTTATGTTTCAGGTAACCCCTTTCCCCTCCTGTCCTAGGGTGATCTTTAGAGAAAAGAGGGATAGAAACGTCAAAGTTGGGCCTAAAGTTCTCGGTGCTGATGCTGGCCTTTGCCAACATGGCGAGGCCGATGTCAAATCCAAGGTCTTCTGTGTAGTCTGGCCAGGTGCCAGAGTATAAGTTGAAGATGATGTGGTTTTTACCCCCATTCCATAGAGGGAGGTTCTGGATTTTTGCTTTCAAGTTGTGCACATACTGGGGTGAAAGCTGGTCCCGGTCCAGAGTGTCCAAACTCAGGACAAACAGGCATGCCTGTCCTGGTTCAGGTGTATAGAACCTGGATCCTTCAATAGAGGACAATATATTCTGATAACTCTCTGACATCTTCTCCCCTTTCTGCTGGGGGTAGACATAAACTTTGAATCCATTCCTCTCACACAGGGAGAAATCAAAGCAGGACTCCATTCTGCAACGTTTTCCAGTGTAAACGCCTGAGTTAGCGTCCCTCTTCTGCCTAGGAGATATGTGTTCATCCCTCCAGTCTTGCTCCCAGGAGCTGAAAGGCTGCACGGACCCCGGGAAGCGACGCCACCGCGCCCCGGGATGATAACCGGTGAGGCTGCGGTCATCACGCCGGCTGGGACCCCGTCTGGATAACGGGACTTGTATCCCCCCAAAACAAAACAACAGGATGAGACACGCACCGGCGGAGAACAGGGTTAAGTACCGTTTTTTGGCCTGCATGTGTCCTATGATCGGGGATAAGATGTCGGGCGATAAATCCAAGAAGTTCCCAAGTTTTGGTTTCACCACCTCTTGCGGGAACGCTCCGCCATCTTCCCCCAGGCTGCAAGGGTTGTGCGCTCACTTCTCCCACCTTCTGTTTCAGATGCCTTTCACAAGTCCGGGAACTGATCCAAAGCATGTGGGCGATTTATAATGTTCATCCACCTCGTCTCCTCGTCAATAGTTGTATCGACTAACTAACAGTATCAGTTTCTCCTATACTACAGAGTGACCAGATCCACTTAGAAAAGGGGATCTAACGTTTAAGTGGCACCCCACTTTCCTTTGTATAACATTACCTTTACTTTGCCCAAAACCTTCATTTTGACTACAGAGTGCTCATCTTTAGCCAACTACAGCCAAACGATAACAAATAACAACACTGCATAAAACGAGTACAAACTTGAGTAACGTTAAAGCAGCAGTGTGTGCCAGACTTGTTGCCTGGACAGTTAACTATTGTCCATACTGGAAATTAGCAACTAAGCGGGCACTGCAGCCCTAAACATTCAACATACCTAGTATGAGACGTTGCCACAATTCTCTCACTTAATGAATCAAAACATAAAAGTATCATTATAATTGTTTGATAAATCTACACAGCGAATATCTCCATCCGATTTAGCTAGCTAACAAGCTAACAAACTGGCTAGTTTCTGAAAACATTCCCAGTTAGCTTGTTAGCTAAGCGGTTGCATCAAAGTAGCTTTAACGCGGCTTGTAAGTAAAGGCAGTCTTTCTTCTCCCTCTAAAAACCATGTCTCTTAATTCGTCCACAACTTATCCTTTGCTCTTCCCACAAAACCGACAGGCTATTTCCTCCGTGAATTTTTCCAGTCGTGTAAAGTGTTCAAGTGGTGGCTCAAACACACAAAAACAAGAGGTACTGTGACTGCAAGCCAAGCACAGCGGCACGGCAGTCCCACCAGAACCACTGCTGAGGATGATGTGACGTTCTTCCACGGCCCACGGTGCGTTACCATTGGCTAGCGTCACATCCGAGGCGGGCGGGGCTTCCAGTGCACCCATTCCCATCCAGGGAGAAGAGAACTGAGGAGGGTAGGAAGGAACAGTTCCTGCACTGATTTACCACTGAGAATTATGAGCTGATATTTATGGTTTGCCTATTGAACCATATCAGGCCAGATGAGAAACTGAGAAGTAGGCTAGTCTTGAATGCTGATTTTTTTTTGGCAGAGGAACCATAGTCTTTTAAAGCATAAAGTAACTACAGTGAAATACATGGGCCTACTAATCTGAGTAATTTAATAGCTTTTCTAGATTGCTTTTGATCAAATCCTACGATCATTATTAGCAAATGGAGTTTGCCCAGTTGACATGTAAATTGTAGATTGTCACATTTCCAGGTTTCTTTCCCCGCACTTCAAGGACTTATGGTACACATTGACTTAAAAGTTAACTGAGGTAGTTTCCAAGGTCAATAATTAACGCAATTTGTCTTCCAAAATGTTTTCAGTGTAAATTAATGTTGCCCTGCATGCCATACAGACACACTAATAGGCTACCGTTCTATGGAATATTATACTGTATATATTATCCTTTTTTTTCAAAATTTAAATCAAAATGTTTCCTATTTACACATTTTAATGTAACTGGAGTTATGCTGACAACAATGTTGTGCATAATGATGCAGGATGTACAAACAAGCTTATCATTCTACTGTATATTCCAATGTTTGTTTCTCTACAGTAGCTACCCAGACAGAGGGCTAGTGGACTGGGACCATGCTTCAAAGAGAGTTTGGACTCAGGTCCCTGTATTAACAAGTGATTCTGCAGCAGAGAGATTGGCTCTGCCCGTTGAAAGACCAACAATCAGGATGAAAGATTTGAGTGTTGGATTCTGAGACCTTCTGATGGCTTCTACTGGACAGTCCTGATTTTTTTCTGCCAAAGTGCCCTTGAGCAAAACACTAGATCCCTGAGTCATATAGTGCTGCTCTGCGTCCAAACACGACCCTTGACTCTTCTGTTGGGAGGGTTACGCAACACGATAAATTAATAATTTACATCCTAAATAAAGGAAGAATTTAATAGAATGCATCAGAATAGAATGGATTTTGGCCTGAGAGGAATTGCACCAGTGAATGAGGACCAGCAGGACAATGGCACTACAGTGCATTAGCCAGGTCTTTTCTGGCATGTAGTAAGCCATGATGTGTTTTCACAGCTGCTGTGGTCTGAAAGACTAGAAGTGATTTTGCAGAAGCGGGGAAAGAGCAAGGAGGAATGTGAAGCTGCGTTCCTCAGGAGCTGTGGACCAGCTATCTGCACTGCCTCAGTTCCCCATGGACCACTGATCAAAGACAGGGAGGGATACGATGCCCACCTCCTCATTCTCTACCTCCTCCCTTTCTCTTTTGTCTCTCCTCTTTCTGTCTCACTCACCCCACTCCTGCCCTGTCCCCCTCTTACTCTCTATCTTCCCCTCTGCTGCTCTCTGGCATTCTCTCCGTCTCTTCTCTCTTTCATCCCTTTAACTAATTTACGAGGGGGTTGCTGCTGGTGACTGATGTGAATGCTCCTCGGCTTTTGCCACTACAATGATCAGATGTGCTTTGTTTATATGTCACAGAATTTTAATTCAAGCTCTTTAAAGTGGTCTACCTATGTGGACTTGTCACAGCCCCTCACTTTACAGTCTGAAATGTATAATTGCACTTCCAGTAGGCTTATTTGGATTTAGGCATATTTGGATGCCTCACTTCAAACCCAATGTGATGACAGTACGGACAAATCAACAAAATATGTAGACAATTGGATTCCAGGGGATAATATAACAAATAAACATCAGTGGGGTTCTGCTTTTGTCTAGCTATGATCTGCAACTTAATGGGAATGTGGAGATGCTGTCTTCCTGCTGTTGCATTGTGTTTGCTGAGCTGAGCACTGGCCAGATTTGGAGCAGCAGGGCGACTGAGCCAGAGCAGCCCTCCCACTGTGTAATACACGCAACCATGCCAATATCTAATTTGGATGCACCCAGGTCAGCATAGTTTTCCCACCCAGCCAGCGAGTCAACCAGCCAAGCAACTGAAAAAATGGAAATGTATTCTTTCCTTCCGAGTACATTTTGAGGTCATTAATTAGCTTTTTGTTAATAATTGTAATGCGATGCAGAATTGTTATTAAAAATTCCACTAACATGTTCACATAAAAATATGTATGTGTGATATGAGCCACACAGACATATGCATGACTACACACGCAGGCACACACACACACACAGTCATTTGTGGGTGTGTAAATGCTATCTATGTGTATGTCTCTTTCATGTAGACCACAGCCTTGGATGTGGTAATTTAATGTCCCCTTCTGACTGAGACTGACAGCACTGGTGAGGAGCCTCATCCATCTGTGTTGACGCTAAAATGTACAAGTCACATCTCAGCATAACAAGACGAACAGTGAAATGAAGGGTTCATTTAACAAATGGAATAGTCAGCATCTTGATGCAGAGAGGGGCAGTAGGATCGTCCTTGAGAAATAAAGTGGAGGTCTCTTCTCCTCTAGTGGGAACATGTAGATGGACATTTTCAAATGTCACAGTCTAGCCGCCACAAAAATAGTGCTCAATTATGCTAAAGCACTTTTTTGTTGAAAGTTACATGAGAAGATTAATAAAGCTACAGTCAGGTGTCGGTTAGCTAATGTTTGCTGATTAGCTTAGTTCTGCACACAACACCCCCTTTAACTGCAATTTTTATTTTGATAAAACCAACTAGATATAATGTTTTGATTCGTGAGCTTTTTTCAGTTTTTGTGCTAAACTAACCAACTTTTAGCTGTAGCTTCATAGTTATCAAATAGATATGAGAGTTGTATCAAATTAAACATCAGACTCGACGAGTGTGTTTTCCACATCAACTATTAATTAAATGTATGCCTTCTACTGATTAAAAAACGAGAGTCAAAGAAAGAGTAGACTAGGTATTGATTGCTGCCAGGGGAGTTGTTCCAAATTAATAAATTCTCATGCTAGGAAGTGAACTTTGTTGATTGTAATCGTGATTAATTGATATATTCGTGGATCAGAGTATAAGCATATTTGTATGTTTTGTTTGTTTGTTTATATGGACCTATGTGTCTGAAATAAAGTTATAATACAATAATAAAATTAACTGTCATAGAATTAAGAAATTCAGATGAGGCTTTTTTAGGTCAGAACAAGATAGCTCTAAATTCATTTATATCAAATGTTCACTCCAAAGATTTTATATTTTACTAATTCACTGACATCATAGACTTTACAAATGGTCCTAAATTCCTGGTAGAAACATTTAACTTACTGGTTTAATAGTACTTTCCCTCTTAAAGATAAACAAGAGTCTAAAGCCATAGCAGATCTATGAAGCTTTTCTTAAGCACCGTGGTGCTTTAAATTTTATGCGAATGCCAGCATGTAAATATGCTCACACTGACAATGCTAACACGCTGGTGTTTAGCAGGTATAATACTTAGCATATTCACTCTCTTAATTTGACAAATTCAAATTTTGACCTTCTGGTCAGTGTCTGTCTACAGGACAGGAATCAACAAGATCAGTAGGATTCATACTCTGGGGACAATGAATGTCTGTATCATCGGATGGCAGTCACTCCAATAATTGTTTAGATATTATAGTCTTGACCAAAATAGTACCCTGACCAACTGACAGAACGACATCTAGCCATGCTGCTAGCATATATAACATATCTGCATACATGCCAATGAGGCCACAATTAAGGGTTGACTTAACTGTATTTTGATAGTCTGCTCCTGTTCCCAGCAATAAAGACCTGTCACATACATTTGAACGGCATCAACAAAAAGCTCCCAACCTGTTATGACCCTGTGGAAATTTAGAGTGAATTACCATGGCCTAAAAAGACAAATATTTTGTTACTTCTTGGTAATGAAAACAATGAAGAGACATACAATTTATTTTGCATAAAAAAAAGCATTATTTTTATGTGGATTTACCTCATTCAAAAAGGACAGTGATATCTATCAATCAACAACGCTGTTTAATGTAGAGAAAAACTAAAATTTTTATCATTCGTGTGTTTGTCATCATCCAAATGGTGTAAGAAACAGTTTACAGGAAATTAATGTGTTGTGTTAATCAATGACAGGATCACAATCTCCATAGTAGACAAATCATCATATTGCTCTTTGCTATTCGTCTTCCTTTTATTTCTCTTTTACTGTTGGTATGGGGAAAAAAGGATTGGCACTAAAGGAGAAGAACAGAGACAAATCACTTGTGTGTATATGTGTGCGTAGGCACGTTCGTGCACATAATTTGCTCAACACCTTGTGTGCACGACAACGCGTGTGTGTTGGAACATCTCAATCACAGAGCGGAGATCAGGTTCAATTACACATGTAATAACTTTAAGGTCTCCATAGGCCTAGAAACCATTTGTATGCTAATAAGTATGACAGCAGTAATGACTTGCAATAAAAATACATATGCTGCTTGATCAAATCTGATATTAGATAGTTACCACAATCATCCTTGCTATTTGTCCTGAAAGCACTTGTTAGCCTCGAAACGTGCTTTTGGGAAGTGTGGCATCTAGCATTGGGGATGTAATAACCCTTCTCCCAGCCTTTCCCCATCTCTCTTTTGTGTGTGAAAGTGTTTTATTTCGTATTACCCGTGGAATCAATTTAAGTCAGTCTAATTTATATCAACCAAAATCATAAATTTATCTTAGAGGGGTTTCAAATCTGCAACAAAAAAAACCCCAACATATAACACCAGCCTCTATCCACACATCCTCTATTTAAATAGGGAAAGGTTCAAACCTCATCCCTCTTCCAGGATGGACAGTTCCAGACTTATGTACATGGCAAACAGAAGTAGTAATTAAAACAAAGAAAATAAATTGACTTAGTTTCGGTTCTAAAGGTGTTTTTAGTCAAGCTCTCAGTGTGGCTCTAGGGATGGCAATGTCAGTCTATTGGTCGGTCCAACTCTTTGGTCCAGACTGAAATATCTCAACACCTGATGTATTGTCATGACATTTTTGACAGACATTCATGTTCCATAGAAGATGAACCCTAATGACTTCTGTAACACCACCTTGAAGCTGACATTTGCCTCAGTCTTGAATACTGTTGCCATGAAATTTGACACAGACATTCATGTTTCCCTCAGGAAGAATTTTAATAACTTTGGTAATCCACTGATTTTTCATTTATTTTCACCTTCAGGTCGTTTTTTTATGTGTCCAATATTGTGCTTAATGATCAAATACCTGCAAAACTAATGACAAATGAACACACCAAATTAAAATACTGAACATGTTAAACATCAGCATGTCAGCATTGTCATTGTGAGCATGCTGGTGTTAGCGTTTAGCATGATTTTTATGTTATTTGTTAAAACAAAGGTGAAATAAAAATATTTCCCTGAATTCTTCAGTTTGTCAAAATAGTAGAATATTTTTCTATTTGTCCTATTTATCCAATTTGTCTAATTCTGATTTAATGTACCTTCACAGACTATACAAAGTTTAGTAGTGTACAAAAAGCATGAGATGTTATGGTTCTAAAATTATCTGTTGTTGTAACATTTGGTCCTCTTGATTTATGTATTATCTATCATAAATACCAAGTACAATACACCATACACAAGTAATTTATATAGTTGTGCCTGATTTGTATTCATGCATACTGTTCAACATTAAATAACTTAATTAAATTCAAATAACAATATCAAGACACACAACAAAGTTAATCAAATATACTTTATTAAATACCAGTCATACATGGCAGTTCATCTGAGCTGTAGTTAGACTGGATACATGTCTGTGAAATATTTGTTGACATGAGAGCAGAGAGATAGGAGAAGTAGGGCAGAGTGTGTATCTTGTCTTATTCCAATGAGAGAAGCCTGCTGTGTGCAGCTTTCACTTCAAGGGCCTGAAAAAGATCAATGAGGAAGAATAGCAGAGGGAATGGACTACAAATTGAGCAGCCTTTAATCACCTCACACAGTTCACAGTGGTGTGAAAGTTCCCGCCATGAAAAGGTTTAATCACTGAGGAAGCCAAGTTGAATAGAATCAACTTGCTGTTAATAAAGGGCACACAGGGCCTAAGGGGACACATGCACACATGCGTGCGTTTGCTAATGCACATAGGCACACACACACACACACACACACACACACACACACACACACACACACACACACACACACACGGATGTCCTTGCATTTGTGTATTCAGACCATTTTTTGCAAACATGCACACACAGGACTTTAAAATGATCCACTGAAGAACTCCAGTTTGTAAATCTCTGAGTCATTCTTTCTTTAACATGTTATCAAAAGTCCTTATTTTGGTGTTTGTTAGTACATAAAGTAGCTCACAGGTAAGAGGCAATCATCATTTGTCAGACAATTCAAGTGTTTCACTGACAAATAATTACCTGACCCAACAGTCAATGGCTGCCAGGCTACTCAAGGAATAACTACTGAGATCCGTCAATGCTCTTAATGGAAAGAGACATGAGGGTCATTTGGTCACTCTTCAGTCGATGGCTAAATTAATTTACAATAGTGTTTGGAATACTCAATGGGATAAGATTAGACTGTTGCAGTATATGTATGGTGTCCTTTACTTGTATATGCATTTGAGTCATCACAAACAAAGTAGTATTTTACAATAAAAACAAATCTTTAACTGAGATTCTGCAAAGACCCATCATAATAACAAAAAGAGAAAATCCTTCAGGCACCAGAAGGTTAATAAAGAAGGTGTGTAGTAAGAGACCTCATTAGTGAAAACCTTTCATGATGCTTCCCAGGAAGCCCATATTGCTGACCCCGGTGCTGCTGAGAATGTGACCTTGGTGTGATGGTAAACGAGTAATAAATCCAGCGGCCGCAGGGACGCAGTGTGTAGTTTGTGAACAGCCAGGTCATGAGGAAGCGAGCTATGAATCTAAATTGCATCTGTCTGTCTTACTCCCTTGTCTCCACTATAAAATGCATTGAAATAATGGTTCTCCAGTGGAATGGGGAGATAAGAAGCACGTTATTCAGGACAGTAAACGCAGCTCACCTTGCCATACGTCAGACCTTCAGTCTCACAGATCCCTGTCAGTCACCACTCTGCACTAATGATTAAAGTAAAAGCGTGATGAAGATAATCTGTAAAAATACCCTGAAGCAGAGAATCCTTTGCATAGGCTATCGATGATCAAATGCAGTTAAAGTGATGCAGCAGCATTGTTTCAAAGGATTTATAATCATTTTACCATATAAATGTTGGATGATGAGGACAATCTACTTCAGCACGCCAAGACATCAACCGTCTCAGGATTGATGTGGACCCTCGTCTGCCATGCAGAAAGGTGACAGGTCAAACAAATAGCTCTCTCCATATGTCTGTTATTAACCTCTGGCTCACACTGCTTAAGGGAAGTACCTGCCAGCGTGATAGACTTATTGGCAATAAAAGTCCAATTCAATCAGAATTTGAAGGAAACATGAGGGCTTATGCTTATTCATCCATGTTGACTACATGTTGGTCATGCAGGGGATGTTTTCTTCAGCCAAGTCAGACACAGTGGGTGGTAGACTCCATTTTTTTCAATCAAAGTTCATTATTTCTCCAGTTAAATAGATTTTTATTTCATAGATGATAAATAATGAGCAGTGTGCTGTTAAAGTGAAGAGAAAGTCATTTCAGAGGCCTCAGAGAGAAGATATTTTAGGAGGATATTTGTTGCCTGGAAGCTATGGGATGTTATATTTCTTCCCTGTGGATTTATCTCTGAGTTCTTTCACAGCAGGTTGGTTTAATTTCAGTTCAGGCTTATTCTCGCTACTCGGTCTCTGCAAATCACTGCATCCCTGTGGAGCCAGAAATCTGCACTCACAGACCCTCAGTGCAGTGGAGCATCAGCGAGATGGATACATTGAGAGTATAGTGGATCTCTGTCGCCATCTAGAGAGACGTGTGCACCTGACTGAGTTTTAGGACTGCCCGTGAAGATATACCCACTTGAACTCAGCGGTCCCATTTTCTCTTTGTGGAATGGAGTTTACTCACTGATTCAGGCTAATATGAATATATATTATACACATTAGCAGGTAGCACCACGGCTATATAGCAACTTTACTTTGGTGGAAGTCAAAGCATGGGCCAAACGTGTAACCGCTCGTCTCCGGCACGCTGAATAAACAGAATCAAACACACCCGTCGGCAGAGTCATGTGGTTGGTCATGAGGAAGTAAACAGGGAAGAGAAGCTCCAAAGAGGCAAGCCTTTTTCTACAGTCCTGAGTCTTTCAAAATCTCTAGCAATTTCAATTAAATCATCAAGACGTATATAAGTTAGTTTACCTCGATATGTTTCCATCTTTATGTTTTGTCGTCTGCAGAATCAAGGATAATCAAGAAGTTAGCAGGCTAAATGCTAACGCAGCTTAGCTTGGTGGTAATAGAAAGAGCTAAAGCTAATGCATGACCATATAATAACTACATTCCTCAAATGCATCCGCTTACAAACCAATCAACAAGCCTATTTAAAGCCAAACGAGTGTTTTCTCTGTGCTTTGATGTATCTTGGACATTGTTAAACCTAAGGTGTTAAAATGTTACAAACAAGACATTTACAGACGTTAACGTCAAACATAGTTTAAATGAGAGTTGGTCACACTGCATTCTCGTGTACTTTGATCCTACTAAACACCAAGTAAAGGTAATGCTAATGTAATAAGCAGCTACCTAAACCCCTTGGGAGGATGCCCTTTCGATTTGCCTCTCTCAGGACCACTCTGGGTAATGGAAGGCATTCAATGTCTTGCCCAAGGACACTTCAGCAGGGCGGAAAAAAAGTGTTTGTGGTTGATCAAAATGATCTGTTATTTTGAAACATCCTCCCTACCTTTCTGTTTTTTCAGCTGGAGTATCCGAGCAGTCAGTCTGCTACATAAACACAGGGTCAGGGTGTGGCTGTTTTGTGCATTCTTCTTCCTCCTCTTCCTCCAGCCGCCATGGTGGACTTCCTGGCGGAGAACAACCTGTGCGGCCAGGCCATCCTCAGGATAGTTTCTAGAGGAAATGCCATCATTGCCGAGCTTTTGCGCCTCTCTGACTTCATCCCTGCAGTTTTCAGGCTGAAGGACAAAAGCGACCAGCAGAAATATGGAGACATTGTGTGTGACTTCAGCTACTTTAAGGTATGGATTTGGTCAGAGCAAGTGTTCTAAGACATTTTTGGACTTTTACAATTAGCTACAGTCTCACCCTTGAGCCAAAGCTTAACATACAAGTGGTGAAGCAACAACTTAAGTATGTACATTTTGTAGACTTGAGGAAACTACATACACATACACATGATGCATGCTTATTGTAACGTAGTCATTACTTATTTAACTGGAAGTAATTAGGAGGTGGAGATCATTTTCTTTCAGGTGTAATAACTGCATATCAGCACTGACTTTGTAGGGCCACTATAGGTTCAGGACGTAAACAAACATTTTAGCTCTGTGTGTGATTTATGAAAAGAATTGCTTTCTTATTGGAACCACTGTTCTGCCGCGTCCTTATTGTTGGGAACTGTGTGTACATTTTCGTAAAGACATGAGTTTGGGTTGAGTATCGATCACACTTGTTTTAAGATGTTGCTTCATCGCCAGGGTCCAGAGTATTACGAGGGGAAGCTGGAAGCAAAACCTGAACTTCAAGACCTGGATGAAGAGTTTCAAGAGAACAACATTGAGATTCTGTCGAGGTTCTATCTGGCTTTTGAGAGTGTCCACAAATATATAGTGGATCTGAACAGGTAAGACAGGACCGGGCTATTTAGGGTTGGGTTTTTTTCAGTTCAAAGTCAATTTAAGAGTAAAAGGATGCAAAAATATGTTTTCAGCTGTGCTATTGGGATCGATAATAAAAACACAGCCCCTGACCTTGATTCACACTCGTTCTTTTTCTCCATTTTAAATCACAAAACATGATAAAGACTATATAACCAGATGTTGTTATATTATTTTCTCCTCTCTGCAGATATTTGGATGACTTACATGAGGGTGTTTACATTCAGCAGACCCTGGAGACTGTGCTTCTAAATGAGGATGGGAAACAACTTTTAGTAAGTAACAAAATGGAAATCCGTTTTTATTTTGTAACATTACAGGAACAAGTTAACGTAACATCTTCAGGGCTTTCATATCAGCATGAATTGGCTGATTTCAGCCAACTGTCACTGATTTGCAGATTGATTTCCATGCCTATCCCTTAACATGACACATTAAAACTTACTGACAAGACACTACAGAAGTTGATGATGATGTGTATGCTTTCTTTTTCCACCCAGTGTGAGGCTCTCTACCTTTATGGAGTCATGTTGCTGGTTATTGACCAAAAGATTGAAGGAGAGGTCAGAGAGAGGATGCTTGTTTCTTACTATAGATACAGGTGAGCTTGTGACTCACACACCCTCACACATGTAACATCCTCTCGCCGACTCACACGCCCGATGTGCTCAATTCAGTCATAAGCCAGTAAGCTTGCTCACAGCAAAATTTAATCTCTTTTCTTGACTCATAGGGGCCTTTACTTAAAATATTAAATGACTCTGAACATTATAGTTGGTGTGCCTGGTCACTTTATCTCTCTCCTTCTGCCTTCAGTTAAAATATCACTCCCTCATGTAAATATGCTTAAAATTTGATATATTAAACATGTGGATGAACTTATTTTTCTCCTTTTTCAGTGTCTTGAGACGTTATTTCACAACAAAGTATTATATTATGCATTTTAAACTAAGAAATAACATATTTGCTACATAACACAACTTTTGTCCTCACTTACCTCAGTCTTTAAAATGTCTCCCATTATTTTTTTATTGTCTCCCATTTTCTTCAGTGCTGCCCGTTCGTCAGCTGACTCCAACCTGGATGACATCTGCAAACTCCTGCGCAGCACCGGCTACTCCAGTCAGCCTGGAGCCAAGCGGCCAGCCAACTACCCAGAGAGCTACTTCCACAGAGTTCCCATCAGTACCACTTTTATTAGCATGGTCATTGGGAGGCTGCGCTCGGACGACATATACAACCAAGTGAGAGGCATCATTGTGAACTTTTAAAAATGATAAATTGTGTCTCTTCTGTTCAGAGTTAAGTTTCCCTTTGTTACAGATTTGATGAGACTGTTACAACAGCAGCTGGACCTAAAATAACATTTCTCTTCCTGTCCACCAGGTGTCTGCGTATCCTCTACCAGAGCATCGTAGTACAGCGCTGGCTAACCAGGCAGCCATGCTGTATGTCTGCCTCTATTTTAGCCCCTCCATACTGCACACCCAGCAGGCCAAGATGAGGGAGATAGTAGACAAGTACTTCCCTGACAACTGGGTAAGGCAGTTGTTTTATGGTAGTTTTGTTTGCTGGACATCCTGTAGGATTAATATGCACTGATAATGTTGTGCCATTAAATTAGACATGCATGCACCAAGTTACCTATCTTGCCTTTTCTCAGTTTTATATTGTGAATGTTGTACTGAAGTGTTTGTGTTGTCTGTCTGCAGGTCATCAGTATCTACATGGGGATCACAGTGAACCTGGTGGAGGCCTGGGAACCATACAAAGCTGCCAAGACTGCTCTCAACTACACCCTGGACTCAGCTAACATCAAAGAGCAGGTATTTAAAAAAATTGGATCAGCTTAAATGTCACACAGTCTTCAGCTTTGTCAATTTACAGTCCTTCAGTGCAGCACTCTATTGTATGCAGGTACTGATAACCGTGTCTACAGAATTTGTAAGTCTTCCAGTGTGACCGTGCTGAATTTAAATTAAAGCACAAGGGTATTAATCAAATCACTGACTTTACAAAGACATTTTAAAGTGTCTTAAAAAGTTTGTTATAAAGATGGTGAATATGCATGAGCTTAAGTTTAAATATGGGTACTAACAAAAACACAGTCATTGTCATGAAGAACCCATAAAAGGAGGAGGTAACGGAATATTCCATGTATGGTCTGTCATCTGCAGACATTGCCAGGTTTCCTAATGGCCACTAGTGAGTAGGGAGTGAGTGCATCAATAATTTATTGTCCAAGATGAAAGATACTTTTAAACATATCTCCTAACCAACGCACCATCACTGTGTGTTTAGGCCACTCGATATGGAGCTAGCATGGAGAGCCTGAGGTCTGAGGTGCAGCAGCTGCTGAAGGAAGGTTTCCTCAGGGAGGAGATCATCCTGGACGACATTCCCAAACTACTCAACTGTCTGAGGAACTGCAATGTTGCTATCCGCTGGCTGATGCTGCACTCTGCAGAGTCAGGTGAGAATATTTGGCAGATGTTTCCTTTAGAAACTGATGTTTTATTTTTTTCTCTAAGCAGCCTTCATTTCACTTTTGTCCATTTCTAGTTCATATAGTATTGCTCCAGACTTCCAAACCTCTGACTTTACCTTTTGAAATGCAATATTAATAAAAATAGGTTTTTAATGTACAGTGCACTCAAATAAGTCATTTTCTCCCAGCCTATGATCCAAACAACAAGCGGCTGCGTCAGATCAAAGACCAAGTGCTCAACGACTCAAAGTACAAACCCAGGATCCTGTTCCAGATTCTGCTAGATACTGCTCAGTTTGAGTTCACACTCAAAGAGGTGAGAGTCTCTCCTCAGTAATAGAAAATGTCAATGATGACCAGGAAAACATGGAATAAACAACGAACATATTGGGCTTCTGTCTTTGGTAGAGTAAAAGTGTGAAATTAATGCCAGATTAATTCCACAGTCATCCAGCCAACCGCATTTCTCATTAGGTGTGTCTGCTATGTCGTCAATTAGCATACACTGAGGAAGCATATGGCTAGCTAGTGTATCTCTAGGAGAGGACACAAATGTAACGTTCTCATTACACATCTCATCAGACTAATCCTTCCTCATCGATTCAGCATCTGTGCTGTCCCTCTTCCAGATGTTCAAGCAGATGCTGTCGGAGAAGCAGATCAAATGGGAGAGCTATAAGATGGAGGGATCAGAGAGAATGACCGAGCTGGCCGAAGTCTTCTCTGGTGTCAAACCTCTCACCAGGGTGGAGAAAAATGGTGTGTTCCACTGTTGGTATGGATATGGTGAAGGATTGCACACACAGCAAAGAAGTGGTACTGACTGAAGGAACCTTAACCATGCAGCGTTTGATGCTTTGAAGGTCATGGATTATTTCTGTGTCAGAACACAAATGAGTTTAAGCTTGAAGCTGCTCAGAGAAAAATGTTGAGGCAGGCAAACAACATAGGAAAAAATGCATCAAGGACACGCATGCAGGGCGAGGCGGATTAAATTTACATCAGTCATACTTACTTCTTATTGCGACTCTAGCTCTAGTAGAGAGACCCAGTTTTCTTAACCGCAGCTTGTGAAAAATACTTTGATAATATTCTTTCTCCACTTGTACTACACACCTATATTACTCCTTGCAGAGAACTTACAGGCCTGGTTCAGAGAAATCTCAAAGCAGATTGAGTCTTTGAACTATGAGGACTCCACAGCTGCTGGGAGGAAGACAGTTCAGCTCATACAGGCTCTTGTTGAGGTGAGCAAGATAACGGTATTTCACCGTGACTTTACATTTTCACATCAAGCTCACCATCTACATTTTATAAGCTAATATCTCATTGGAGTTGTTTGACTTTAGAATTTAAATAAGATAACTTAACATAATAGACGTTACAGAGGGACTTTGATTTCCTTAGCTTCATGCTTAAAGATAAAAAGGGAATCCAAGAACAACGTATGCAAATGGGGCAAATATAGAGACAAAATGAACTGCTATGAAATGCATATAAATTGAAACGCATCGGACTACATAATAGAAATGTCTTATTTGGCTCAGTGGATTGTAATGCCCTCATTTTCACCTGATTTTCCTGCTACAATCTGTTATAATATAAGAAATGGAACAAATATGATTTAACAAAAATTGCAAACACTGAGGTATGTTTATTTATATAGCCATTGATAACTGTTTACATAATTCTAGTCCATGGGTACAGCCTTCTGGGCCAGCACCAATTTATCCTCATCAGGCAGAAATGAAAACATCAAGAAAATAAGACTGAAAGGCAAGTCCTTACAATCCTTGGACACAGAGATGTGATTGCAGCGTTGTTTGTTTTCAGGTCCAGGAGTTCCACCAGTTGGAGTCTAACCTGCAGGTGTGTCAGTTCCTGGCCGACACCAGGAAGTTCCTGCACCAAATGATCCGCACCATCAATATCAAAGAAGAAGTCCTCATTACCATGCAGATAGTTGGAGACCTGTCCTACGCATGGCAGATAATTGACAGGTGCTCACTCACTGATGGACATTAAAGCCATACAAAAGTACATTGTCGAGCCAAAGACAGAGAGACAGCCTGCTTAGCTTTCTCTATAAACCATCAAAAGGACCTCAGTGCTGGAGTTGTTTTGACTTTTATTTAACTCCATTGTGTTTAGTTTTTGTCTGTATAGCAGATTTCATCGTTTTTTCTGCCTTATGCTTTATTCTGCAGCTTCACATCAATTATGCAGGAGAGCATCCGAGTCAACCCGTCCATGGTTACCAAACTCAGAGCTACATTTCTGAAGGTGAGGACTATTTGTGCACACACATGCGAATGTGCTTACACAAAGACAGAAGAATAACAACAATAAATGAATGATTCCGATAACTTTGCCTTGATTTTGAGAATTGTTACTTGTGATGTTAAAATAATAATTTCACGTGTGTGTGTGTGTGTGTGTGTGTGTGCGACCAGCTGGCATCTGCATTGGACCTTCCGTTGCTGCGAATCAACCAGGCCAACAGTGCTGACCTGCTGAGTGTTTCACAGTTCTACTCTGGAGAGTTGGTGGCTTATGTCAGGAAGGTACAGTATATTTAAATCATGTTTTCATCAATGATCTACCAAAGTTAGCTCCTAACAATATTTAGCCCAGAGGACACACTATTTGAAATTTAACAAGAGCTCTGCATGTTGCAAATTGGTGTTCAGTAAATCTTTATTAACAGCTGCAGTCATAATTAATGTTTCTACAACCATCTGTTTGGCAAATCTATCTAAAAACAGCTACTTGCTGGATATGTACCTTAAGATACTATTATCTACTGGTTTCATCAGCCACATGCCATGTTACTTTATGCCACAGGATTTGCTTCTCGTGGCTGTACACAGGATTTTTTTTTCTGCTTTTGAAGACTAATCTCAAATCTTCTGTCTTAAAAAAAAACTCTCAAACATGCATTAGATTCATGTTGGTGCTCAGTTTGGGTATTTTATCATCTTGTTTCCAGGTGCTTCAGATCATCCCAGAGAGCATGTTTACATCTCTGGCCAAGATCATCAAGCTTCAGATCCATGACATCATGGAGGTGCCTACGCGGCTCGATAAGGACAAGCTAAAGGACTACTCCCAGCTCAGGGCTCGCTATGAAGTAAAACAACTGTTGTGGTTAAAATAGTCATACTTTACAATGTGCATGTAGCTCCTGGAGTGTTCAGAATGTGATGAAGAAATGAAAACAAATCCTCAGACATTGGATGAAATGAAAAACGGAAAGAGAGGCCTCAAGTTGTTCTGTTTTGATGTCGACTCATCTGCTGTTTGTGAGTCTGAGGCAATCATACTAGCTGGCATTTCTGAACATTTTTCAATCTCATTCGCAGCTTTTGATGTGAAATGCTAATTAGAAAAGAAAACTCGATATGGAAACAGATTGTGCAGGAAGAGACTTTATTGAATTGCGTTAATTAGAATTTGCAAGGCTGATATTAAAGGGCAAATTTTGAAATGTAGTATGTGCATTTATATTAAACAGGGTAATTATAGAGTTTAACTTTTGACTCAAATTTAAAATTTAAAAACAAAACAGCACTGCGATTTTTATTTATGCTGTTCAAGTATAATGTCTGCTGGCATTCTTATCTTATCCCAGTACTTTGACATTGGATGGATTTAAGTTAAGGTCCACATCATTCGTAGGCCTAAACATCCTTCTGTTTCATGTGATTACAGGTGGCTAAACTCACCCACGACATCTCTATTTTCACTGAGGGGATCTTGATGATGAAGACCACTCTAGTTGGGATCATTAAGGTAAATGATGTGATAAAGTTATTTGGACCTTTACTTTTAGCATGGAGATAGAACATGCAGGCAGGGATTTGGTGTAGATTTTACTTTACTAACACACTGTGATGCTTTAGGTGGATCCTAAGCGGCTTCTGGAGGATGGCATCAGGAAGGAGCTGGTGAAGAGGGTAGCTTATGCTCTGCACAAAGGATTGATCTTCAACCCCAAGGCTAAGGTCAGGTCACAGATCAGCAATATGTTGATCGTTGCATATTTGTGCATTGTCAGTCTTGAGTGCAGTTTTGTGACATAATTGGTATGTGTCAAATCAGTCCGCTGAATTAGTAATAGGACTGGAAAAGTTTCTCCAGGATACTGGAACAAAACAATTAACAATTACAGGTTTTGCCCAGAAAACTTTTTACTGGCTCATTAAACTGCATTTAAAAAAATTCCATGTCCTCTTGCCAGGTGAGAATCGAGGATAACAGCACTGAAAATTAAGAAAATGGGACTAAACAAGACTTTCCCACTCTTTTAGCCAAGTGAGCTGATGCCCAAGTTGAAGGAGATGGCAGCCACCATGGATGGGTTCTACCGGTCATTTGAGTACATCCAAGACTACGTCAGCATTTACGGCCTTAAAATCTGGCAGGAGGAAGTGTCCCGCATTATCAACTACAATGTGGAACAGGAATGCAACAGCTTCCTCAGGGCCAAGGTCAGGCTCAAAACACTAGCATGCTTTTTAGATCACATCCCTGAATAGTTCACGGACATCCCTTCATCCCTTTTGTAATCGATGAGAAATGCTCTGGCTGTTTGTCTATTTGTCAGTAATGGGAGTTGATTGATTTGGTTCTTTCCTTGCTTCCAATCAGATCCAGGACTGGCAGAGTGTGCACCAGTCCACCCACATTCCCATCCCAAAGTTTCCCTCTGTGGATGAGTCTGCCACTTTCATCGGCCGTCTCTGCAGAGAGATCCTCCGAATCACTGATCCCAAGTATGTCTCCTCAATTATAACAGTGAAATTGAAGTAGAAGAGTTACTGAAATCCTATAAAGTGTTTTTCTCTCAGAACAACTGGGCTTTAATCTCAAAATGGAGATACAAACTTTGGTCATATCAGAATTGATTTGCAGTATTTCTAAGCTCCCCTGACAAACATTGGCCCTCTGTACAGGGTAACGTGCTACATCGACCAGATGAACACCTGGTACGACCTGAAGAGCCACCAGGAGGTCACCAACAACAGGCTGTTCTCTGAGATCCAGAACACCCTGGGTACATTTGGCCTCAACGGACTAGACCGCCTGCTGTGCTTCATGATTGTGAAGGAACTTCAGGTAATTATTATAATGTAAAAAAGGGTCTCCGGCTGTGCGAAAAAGCTACCACTAGGCAATTACTGAAATAAACAGGCGCCAAATGACAGCTTCCAGGTCTGATGCATACCTGAATATATTTGCATTGTTAGCCACCTGTTTCTCCCATCAGAACTTCTTGACAATGCTTCAGAAGACCATCCTGAGGGACAAAGCTGTGGTGGATGTTTTTAAAGCCATGCTGGGTGCTGTCAACCCAGTCCAGGGCGTCGTGGGTAAGTATTCATTTAGGAAAGTTTACAAGCTGCCAGGATCTTTTTATTCCTTGAGAAGAATCAAATCGTTTTTTTTTTTCTGCAACAGCTAATGCCAGCAAAGTGTATGCCGGTGCTGTGACCAAAACCCAGAAGATTTGGGGGGCATACCTGGAGGCCATCATGAAGGTACTATATTATGTAATATTCTTTAATGTTGTGAATACATAAAAATATAAATTATTAATACAAATTATTATTAACAACTTGAGTTTTGATATGTGAGATGTGTGTTCTTTGAAGATAAAACAGCTTTGTGCTTACAATCTTTAATTCATGTTTAATGGCCCCCTCCCTCACTCCTGTATTTTCATGCCACTCTTCATATTTGACCACCTGCCAATGCCAATAGAGACTCAATGCAATAAAAATAATGTTAAATAAATGCGTTTGTTGTAGGTTGGTCAGATGCAGATTCTCAGACAGCAGATTGCTAATGAGCTGAACTACTCCTGCAAGTTTGACTCCAAACACCTGGCTGCTGCCCTGGAAAACCTCAACAAGTCAGTCCAGTCTCACCACCTCAGAGCAAACAGTACCACTTCTCTAACATCTCTGTAATTGTGCTACAATCTAATTATTATCATGATTAGAATCATGAAGAGATACTCAAAGGTGGTATGTTGCTCCAAAATATAGCTTATATTTATTGTCCTTAGACACATCATCCATTATATAATACAGTATATGATTGTTTAAATATTACTGTTTATTTTGCCAAGCAGCAGTAGTATATTAATAAATTAATGTTAATGTTCTATGTGACATTTCCTAATTAGAACTTTTTACACAAGAACTGCTTGAGTAATCATTATTGTTTCCTATTTGAATTCCAAATCCAGGTCTCTGCTGGCAGACATTGAAGCTCACTACCAGGATCCGTCCCTGCCCTACCCTAAAGAGGACAACACTCTTCTGTATGACATCACTGCTCACTTGGAAGCTGCCGGCATTCACAACCCACTCAACAAGGTTTGGAGATTGTGGGTGTTGCTTCCCACACAATGTGATTAGTGTTTGTCAAATAATCATTGATTTTCAGAAACCACCAAAAACTGAAGCCAATTTCACCCGTGTTTATCGGCTGCACTCTCTCTGTCTATTTTCTGTTTTGTGTGGTTGTGCATTGCAGAATGACCATTTTTCTTCTGTTTGTTTCTCACAGATTTACATCACCACAAAGCGCCTACCTTTCTTCCCCATGATCAACTTCCTATTTATTATTGCTCAGCTGCCTAAACTTCAGTACAGCAAAAATCAAGGCATGTTTTTTTTCATTTGCAGTATTATATTTCAGTTCTTGCCGTACTGTTGTTGATGAGTTGTTAAGTTGTACTGTGAGTGCAACGGGTCAAGCCAGTGTGCTATGATAGTTTCAGAGAAGCTAATTTTCCAATTTTTCTTCGAGCTGAGTCATCAGAGCTATTTCTAACACAGTTTTCCGCAGAAGAGGATCTATGGTTAGGTGTCACTCTCAACTGGCACCTGGCACATTATTAGCTGCTCTGTCTGTTACTGTACTTAGCACACGGAGGATTCTTGGTATATTAGTGATAAATGATGTGGTGGGTTTTTTCCGTCAGTATGTCAGGCTGCATCCACTTGTACATGACCACATGACTTGTCTTGTGTTTTCCCAGGAATGACCTGCAGGAAATCCACAGACCCAGTTGACTGGCCTCCGCTAGTGCTCGGCCTGCTTACCCTGCTCAAGCAGTTCCACTCCAGATACACACATCAGTTCTTGGCTCTCATTGGTCAGTTTATCCGCTCTATCATGGAGCAGTGCACAAGGTAACAAAACAGACTTGACTACTTTGGAATGATTACTAAAATGACATATTTAAACACGTTCTTTTGCGTAGCTTAATAAAGATTACTCTTTTTGTTTGCTTGAACTAAATACTTTTATGAAATGTATCCTGTTATGGCCGTATGAACTCACGTTTGAGTTTCCATTTGACTCCATCATAGTCAGAAGATCCCTGACATGCCTTCTGATGTGGTGGGAGCTCTGATGTTCCTGGAAGACTACGTTAAGTACACAAAACTGTCACGCAAGGTAGGACAACTTTGACCTTACAAATGCTGCTAAAATGTGGCTAATGACAACAATTGACATTAGCCGGGGGGCAATAGACAAGCCTGAGCTTTGATTTCTGATAACCCTAATATGTTTAGCAGCTGTATTGTTTTACAGTCAGATGTAATACATTTGGCTGTAAGAAATGTTTAATCATACATCACCATGCCCTGAATGAGACACAACTATAGACTATGAAATGCTATATCATGCATATTTATTGTATGTACTGTATGTAAGTAACCTGTATTTCTTTTTCTTTTCTTTGTATTCTTAAGGTGGCTGAAGCCCATGTGCCCAGTTTCATTTTTGATGAGTTCAGAACAATACTGTGAAGATCTGGATGAAGCATTTCATCTGAACATTATGCCTTTATTGCCATAGGCTTTTTTCACTGCAGACATTCTGACTTTGTCATATTAGGAGAAGCACAGGTGTCACTAATAACATTAAGGATTGCTTCGCTCTATTCAAGTGCTCCAGTAAGTCATGTCAGTGTGACAGTGACCCAGTACCATAAAAACCCTGAAAGTGAAGGCTACATGGAGTTACAACTGTGCTTCAATGTCTTCCATGAAAAAAAGCCTATTGAATTGTTTACTTACACATTTCATTCAACATCAGAGTCATAATCAAGTAATAGTAGATTGTACATAGATATACAATTGAAATAGCCTGTGACTTAACTTGCCATGTTTGTATATTATCATTCTGTGCCATTTCCACGAAATTAATAAATAACTACGATTGTTCATAAAATGTTTCTCTGCAGTTGATAATTTTATCTTTTGTTCAAAGCTTTTACTTTGAAAGAAAACGGAAGTCAGACCTTAGCTACCGTTGCAAGGATTTATTCGCGGGTGATTTGCGTGTTTTCCTGTAATGTTTTTCACTTTTGGCTGTTTTCTTCATAATAGCGTTAGTAAAGAAAATCTGTTAAACGTGAATACACTTGTTCTTCCCATTCATGCTACTGTACAGTAGTTCGTCAGGTAAGATAACCAGATCAGAAGCAGATAGGTCCAACGGTAGCAAGCTAGGCTAACGTGACGTTAGGTTGACACGAATCGTGATGTCTCTTAGCGCCGTTCACGGAACACTGTCGACCCTAAAGTCATGTCAGGCAGACATCGGGACGGGAATGGACATAGTGACAGATGTGGCTATGGACCTGGCGGAAGCTCAGGGTAAATATTACTAACAGTAAGCTTGTTAACGTTACCCTCACTAACTTTGCTGGTCTTTTCTTTTTTTAGAAGAAGAAGAAGAACCCACTTTATTACAGCCATGCAGACACAACACACATGCAGATTCAGTTTCTATGATGTTTTCCTTGTGTCTAACTTTACGTTACATAGAAACCAGGAATATTCATAGAATTCCTGGTAATGATGGTGCTATTAATTTAATACGTGTATTTCAAGTGTTGGAAAATAGCAAAGTATAGTTACTCATGGAAGTTACTTTACTGGGTATTTCCGTTTTACGCTACATTACACTAATACTGCACTACATTTCAGAGGGAAGTATCACACATTTTACTCCACTACATTTATCTGGCAGCTAGTTACTAAAAAGATGTATCTTTTATAAACAAAATACATGATAAGACTATAAAATATGATGCATTGGTATAGATTAAACTGCCCAGCAGCAGTATAAAAAGAATTGAATTAGCTCCACCTTGATCAACTGCTACAACATTAAGTACGCAGTAATATGCATCAGTGATAATGATGAGTACTTGTACTTTTGATATACCGGTTACATGAGTAAGATTTTGAATTCAAGACTTTTACTTGTATGTTTGTAGTGTGGTATTCCTCCATTTACTTAAGTAAATGATCTGAATACGTCACTGTGGGTGCTGCTAATGTTACAGATGAAGAGGTGAACCCTGGCATCAAAGAGATGGAGGCCATGATTCTGGAGTGTGCCAAGCTGGACAGGGAGATAAACTACTTTGTTGACGTTGTGCAACAAGTCACAGCAGAGGTGAGCGCAACCTGGCATGGTCTAATCACATAACTGAAAAAGCTTCCTCTCGCCTTATACTAAATGAAGAGGTCAACCTCAGGATGCGTTACTGGGACTTAAATGTGCAAAAAGTGCATATAGATGATTGGTGGTTTGGAAGGTCATTCAGCACTCTTGGCAGCCCTGCTACGCTGTGTACACCCAGATTTTCTGGAGTGGCAAGTCTTAATGTCAAGGTGTTAGTTTTAAATGTCAGGAAAAACACTGAAGTTGAATGTAATTGTAAAAGTCAAGGAAACAGCATAACTTACTTTGATTTCTGTAGGTTGCTACACAGCAGCCAGAGGCCATGTTCAGCCTGTCTGCCAAAGTAAAGGAGCAGTTCACAGAGAGAATAGCCAGGCTCTCTGACACTGAGCTGCAGAATCACCTGAAAGTCGTGGCCTTCAAGGACGGCATTAACAACTCTCGCACCCAAGGTAAGGCCTGTGGAAGGAATAGAAAAACTGTCCAAATTTATGCACTGAGTGCAATTTATTCATGACTTATAATAGACTTTGATAATAGCGATGCTTGCAGAAGGGCTTCTCAGCCAGGGAGAGAGAACTCTTGGGCTGTGTCCTTTTGTTCAGGATAATTAGCTTAATTTGAAACACACAACTCCCTTTGTTTACTGTTGAATAATTATGTTTGCATGTCATCCTGTAGCTGTTATTGTCTGCTTTTTAATTGCTGTCCTTATTACACCCCTTATTAAAAAAGGTGGCCACACTCAGACAACACTATTTGTTTAGGTTCTCTGTAGATGTTTTAAGTGAAACAGCTGCTGCAGCACCAATGTTATTTTCACAGTCTGACTCAGTCCCATTGTGTGAAAAGGAATATTTTTAGGTATGAACTTTGTAAACCTAAGTCATTATATGAGATCATTTTATGTACTATCAATGTATTCTGTTGTATTCTGTGAAGGCTTAACCAATCAAACAACTCGTTGTTCAGTGAATGAGTGGCAAAACTCCCATGTTCCTGAGGGATACTTTCTGAAGCTTGTGCTCTCTTAAAGGCTGATATTAAAATATGTAACCTTATTGGATGGGCCATTGCATCATCGAATAGAAGAGTTAAAGGAGGCATCATGTAGAGTTTTTTCATGTAGAGTTTTTTTTTTTTTTTTTTAACACGTTGAGACCTTGTATCTGCGCTGGGACGGCAGCAGTAGATGTGAACGTGGGCTGAAAAGGGGGAGATTGCTTCGTGTGTGGGTGGGTGCGTTAGACGTCTGTGTACCCGTGTAAGCAGGTGAGATTTTTGTGTGTGCATGTAGGTAACTGTGCATCTGTCGGGGGAATATCTTAAGGCTATGTGTGCCACTATACATGTATGTGGCTGTGTGTCCTGCCAAAGTAAGTGTTTGTGAATGTTGGCAAAATCTGGTAAACACCTAATCTTTCATGTGGACAGTGGCTTATTTTTTGTAGTAAATAATTCTCTCTTTTTAAGTGTTTCCTTAGGATTAGCTCTGAATTAATAAGCACAAGTGGGACATGTTGCTCTATTCCATAGATGTAGTTTCAGCCAAGTCCATGTCCTGCTTGATATTCTCCCGCCACCTTGTCATCCATCCAGTTCATCATTCATTACTGTGATTGGACATTTGGAAGCACACTGTATGTATGTTGTGTTTTCAGCCAACCAAGAGTCAGCAGAGAACATGGAGGAGCTTGATGAGGACATCGCTGTTACACAGAGCCAAGTCAACTTCACCTGCCCACTCACACAGGTAGAGCACTCCAGCTTGCTGATGGGCTATTTAACTTCACAGCAACTCACGCTGTTACATATTCCCGTTGAATGCTTGTTCTTATTTATATAAGATATATATATATATATTTATATCTTATTACACCTCTACCTTCTGACAATATGACAATACCGTATTTGTTTCAGTATCAACAGAACATAGAAAAACCACCTTGATTTGATGTTTTAGCAGCTACATTGTGTTTCTGGTCTGTGTGTTTCCTTATATAACACGCCACTGTGACTGTATTCAAGGTGGAAATGGTGAACCCGATGAAGAATAAGAAGTGCAACCACCAATATGAAGAAGGAGCTATACTGGGTCTGATCAAAACAAGACACAACCAGAAAAAGAAATGCCGGTAAGACACTCTCCCCTGGAGGACTGATAGAGAGTTGAGTCAGGTTTTGCAGCAGTAAGCAACTCGTCAGGCTGGCGTGCGACCAGCAGTCTGCTTTAATTCACATTTTCTTTATTATACTGCTTTGATGTTGGAGTGAAATGAAATGTGGCTGGTCCTAGTGGAACACTGATTACATCCCAGTGCCGGTCTATATTGTTGTCAAAGAAGCTTAGCTTATTGTGTTGATTCCTGACTGGGGTCACTGTGCACGCATCACATGCACAATTATAGCAGCAATCCTCAAGAGAGCTCTCCTTATTGTGATTAGATGTATGACTGATGAGATGCTGTTGTACTTCTGGTCATCTTCCCTATAGTGCCTGTCAGTCAAGTCTTTAAGAGTATCAATGCAGAGACTTTTCTCACGTGTGTGAATTTGTATATATGTGTGTTTAGATCTGTGTCCCTCTCTTTCTCTGACCTCCAGCTGTCCCGTGGTGGGCTGTGGGAACACAGATGTGAGAGAGTCGGATCTGATTCCTGACCAGATGCTGAGGAGAAAGATCCAGAGCCAAAAGAGACAGGGCAACCGGACATAGTACTCTACAGTTTTATTGGCAGAATCATTCATCATA
Source organism: Nannoperca australis (assembly GCA_036023655.1). Lineage (NCBI taxonomy): Eukaryota > Metazoa > Chordata > Actinopteri > Centrarchiformes > Percichthyidae > Nannoperca > Nannoperca australis. The sequence continues at coordinate 35,541 of JAVQJD010078834.1, forward strand.
AAACCTTATTTTTATATTCAGATGTGCCTTTGGTAAACTTAAAATTTGTATTTCAGCTGGAGCATTTTTGTGTACTCCAATCTTGTTGAATGTAAATAAAGACCTTTTAATCAGTTAATACTTGTATGTGTAATTGGGAGTATGGGTAAACAATTTTTAAAATAAGTTCCAGTCTACATGATGCAGTAAGTTGACGGAACCACAAGAGAGCAGTGTCTAGCGGGAGGACACAGGGTCTAATGTAGTCTGCAGAGCTGGAACACAAGAAATCAACTGTTCATCTCTGGATTATAAATGGTCAGCTCCAGGTATGCCATAGGATTATTAGTAGAGCTGTCACCACTGCTGGCAACTATAAATCCAGGAAGAGCTCATTTGAGTCTTTCTTCAGGTTAGTGCGCATGTACACATATGTCCACATGCAATCTATCAACCAAGGTAAATTAATATTGGAAATGTTGAAACCTATGTACTTGTGATACCTCTTTAAAATAAGGCAGTTTCTTCTAATTGCAGATAACTGAAGTATGATACTAGATACTAGAAAAGAAAGTTTCCTCCCAAAAACATTTATGTGAATGAGCCATAAACAAACCATTCTTTAACATCTGCAAGAATGAACTTAAATGATTAAATCTCTTCCTGCCTGCTCTTGCTCCCTGTGAAGGGTCTTTGTTCCAAAGAGAAACAAACAATGGCTGTGTTTAGATGAAACTAGGTGAAGGCATTTTTAAATCTCTAATTGCTCATTCCCTCCAAACAGTGCGTCACACAGCACTAAGAGCATTTTGCCGACCAAGATATTAACTGGCAACAAATGATTAAGCTAATGTTGACTCATTCATTCCTCCACTCTACTTCATTTTGAATTACCATTCTGCAAATTGAATCTTGTTTACTGCACAACATGTTAAGTCACAGGTAATTTCACAACAACAGTTCAATTTGTGCAAAGTGCTCACAGACACGCATCAGCGTTGCGTCTACCATATCACAGGCAGAGCCATTAAGCTGTTTCTTTGGATGGATGCAGAGCTGTAAATATCCTCAGAAATCCAATCCCAATATTGTACAGAAATACCATGCTGAGAGAAGAAAACCCCAACACCAATCAATTCCCCACAGATGTTTGCTTTCTTCTGGTTATGTTTGATCTGGAATTCGCATTCATCTGTTCAAAAGCTCCAAGAAGTAGGTGTAATGGCTGCCTGAGACACTGTAAGCCTCAGTATCTGGCTTGGCCAAGGAGGGTTTTACCTTTGGCTGGAAGTGAACACAGTCTCACTTCCTGGCGCAGGAGCCCCGGCCAGGGTTGTGCCAGAGCTGGATGGAGAGAGGGGGGAAGAACAGCAGGGCTCAGAGAACCTTGGCACTCCAAAATTGTGGTTTGATCCAGGTGTCATGCGTTCCTCCCACTGCTTTTTGGGGGCTGAAGCCAAACAGATTTCACACTATACCAGAGTGAATTTGCACTTTAAAGAAAGTGAATAGTGCACAAACAGAACATTGTTCAACACTACTGTACTTGATGTAACTACAAAAGGTGTAAATAGTAAAATGATGGCTGAATTTAGCTGCTTCAGTTTCAGGGTGCAGGTATTGTTCATATTGTTCACCAGTCACCTGTCCTAAAGTAAAACAAAGTCAGGATTTTGCACGTATGTTTTTGTCTAAAACTAATCATCCAGTGTTGATTACAAGGGACAGAGTGCAAACAGCCTATGGGTGTATTTCTCCTCAACAGTCCCTTTTTTGTTCCCTTCAGACAGGATGTGTCTGTAACTCACTGTTCATGGGGGTCTTAATGTTTTAATAATTTCCTCATCAAGTTTTTTATGGGCTCACACCTAGTCTGTAGAATTACATAAACACTTTTGTTCATAAAAATATATGGATGTATGATCCAGATACAGCTGTATGCTCTATGCTGTATGTTTTTGACCTTTTGGGATACTTTTCCTCGTCATCAATCACTGTATCGATCATATATCGACTTAGGTGTGTGCACGGAACTGAGAAGTGAATTTATTTTTACTTTAAATTCATGTAGGGTTTTTTTACGTTACACATCTCTGTATTATAAGCTACTTTTAAATCCTTTATATTTGTTTTATTTGTATTTTTTATAAGCACATATAATATGAACATGTAAAATGTATTAAACTGTTTAGGTTGTTTGTTTCTACTTATGTTCAGTGAAGTGGAAACTGAATTTTTAAAGGAGGCAAACAGGCGTACTGTCGCTTTAAATGACAACACCTCCCAGCAGTCACTAGATCCTGGGTGAGTTTCGCTGCGATAAACGCCGTGGTTCATACTACAAGACTGGCTTTACAGCAGAGCCAACCACGCACCAGCCCCCCATACAGGAAGAGGCACCTGCCAGCACTGAAATCCTGTTCATTTTACCAATGTGACACCAGGAGCGTGCGAGAAAGCTGCTGTCAGGAGCCGAAACTGCAGGTGAGTCCTTCTGCTGGCCAGGGAGTTCACTGAGAGCTGACCCGGAGAAAAGGAACCCGGAGTAATTCGAGAGAACAGCTGAGAAAGACTAACATGACAACAGAAGCGTGATATCGTACCACACTGAGATGCTATGTAAAGTAAAACAAAAATGAAATAGCAGTAGTTATATTGGTGAGTTTTGTGGAATCTGAGCCAACAGGTGTGTCAGGTCACACCTGTTGGGAATGTAAACTACGCATAACAGTTTGACAGTTTGACTTGGCAGGTAGGCGTTTAATGTGTTGTTTAAGCTACTGTGTTTATTTCTGGACAGGTCAGCGCAGTTGGTGTTCATTTGGGGGATATATAGCCTACAGCTGGGCATGGATTATTGGTGTCCGTCTTCACCGCATTGGATTTAGTAAAGACCGCACAACCCTGCGCCTCTTTCCGCCTCCTCCCCGGTGAAGTGAGTGCGCCGAGAACAGGTGGATCTTGTTTCTGTGGCCAGCTGTATCCACCTTCACCCACTTTCACATTTATGGGGAATCAGGTGGAGAAACTAACGCACTTGAATTACGCAGAGGTGCCAACGTCTGATCCAAATGGGTTCGACCCGGACGACGACGGTCCGCGGATCGGCGTCTCTTACATTTTCTCCAACGACGACGGCGACGACGACCAGGACGACAATTTGGACCACTTGTCATCGGGCACCCGTGCGGTGAACCACGAGGAGAAGCCCTTCGACCCCCAGGACGAGCTGGAGTGCGCGATTTACTACCGAGAGGAGTGCGTCTACGAGAGAAACACCGGAACCGCGACTCACTCGGCGGAAAGTCTCCTGAACAAGTGCAGACCCGGAGACCTGCTGGAGTTTGTGGCCACTGGACAGTATCCGCACTGGGCTGTTTACGTCGGGGACTTCCAGGTTGTTCATTTGCACAGAGCTGAGATAAAGAACAACTTTCTCACCGATGTGAGTCAGGGCAAAAAAGGCAGGATAGTGAACGGCCTCTACAGGTACCGTGCGCTCCCGCCGGAGGTGATTGTGCGCAACGCCCTGGACCATGTTGGGTCGAGAGACAGAGAGCTGTACTGGAGAAACTCCGAGTGTTTTGCTGCCTGGTGTCGCTTTGGCAAACGGGAGTTCAAAATCGGAGGGGAGATAAGGATAGGAAAGCAGCCGTACAGGTTAAAATTACTCTTTTCAGAGAAGAAGAGTCACGTCCTGGAGTTTCAGAGCCTGGAGGACGTGATCATGGAAAAGAGGAGGAACGATCAGATTGGCAAAGATGCTGTGATGCAAGAGCTGGCCAACCACCTGAACGCAACACATGAAATCAAAGAGGAGCATTTTGTCAACTGACCGTGGATGTTCTGGTCATCTGCTGCGGGTTCGAGCTTTAGGTTCATAGAAAAACGTTTCGTGTCCCCCCCAGTCTGCCTGTGGGCTTGGGTGCAAGCGCCACAATGCAAACAGAAGTACATCTTCAGAAGGAGTTAATTCTCACCTTAAACATCTTTCTTTTTTCCAAAATGAGAAGAAAAGCCTTGAAATCTGGGGTGACCCCTGCTTCATTCTCCAGTGCTTTGGTAAAGCAGATCACAAAAGTCAAGTTAATTTGCATTGGAAACAAGTGAAAATTGCACTTTGGAAAATGTTGTCACTCTTTCGAAGAAAAATTAGATTTTACTCACTCCAGCCAAGATTAAGTGACTTGTTATGATGGTGATGATTTACATCAGAGCTGCACCTGCAGCCTAATCATTTGGGGATGAAGTCAGAATTGAATTGCCCATAATTAGCTTTCTAGCCCAATGAATCTTTGCACAGAGGAGCAACACCAATGTATTTGTACCTGACAAGAGTGCTCCTGTACAACTCAGGTGTTGGAGATCAATACAGAGTGGAAGAGAAACGACTACTTGCTTTAATAATTGCGTGTCAACCTTGAGGATTCCCTTCTGTTGCTTTTATTCAATCATCGCACAGCTTTACCCACTCTTTGACTACTTTTGTGGACAATGATCACAGCTATGACTGTGCACTTGTATTGATTCATGGTTTCAACAGTTTATTTTTTGGAAACAAAGATGTTTGTATGAAGGAATTTGGAAATAAATATATATTTAAACAGTAATGTTTTTTTTCTTTTTAGTGAAGGATTGTGATGTCGGTACAATGCTAATCAATCATTTCAAACCATGAATCTCAGGAATAGTAGGGGAGTTTATTCTAACCAAAGCGTTTGTCCTAACAACATAAACACCAGAATCATTTTGCCCGCACAGATATTATTTGAAAGCAGCTACACCATCATGGCTCTACCTGTTAAGATCCCTACTTGTTGTTTGTTGTGTGGTGAAGAGTGTTGGCTGCTCTGCACATAAATCTGCTAATGCCACCAGTTTTGATCTAAACATTTGCGTCAGAGCAGCAGCTCCCTGAAACCACTTATACATCAGTGTTCTTAGCTTGTATTCCAACAGGGCTGGACACTTTGCTTTGTTTACACCTCTGCCAACTGAAGATAAGTCACTTTGGAAAGTTTAGCTGCAGGGTAACAATGCTCCTCACCCATATTTGGCTTTCCTTCCTTCCTTCCACTGAAATTACAGCATTCATTAAATTTCAGGGAACGAAAGGCGCACTTTAGTTTGTTTACATAAGTACAATTTTAACTCACATTTCCATTCAAGTTCTTTAAAGATACAGTCATACAGATCATATATAGAAAAATCCATATGAAATATAATTTGATGAAAAACAGGCTATGAAAGCAAATCATATGCAATCTTCAATATAGAACAGGAAATATACGCTAACTTTGTGATACCTAGGATATTTTAAATGCCAAAGTCTTAAGTAATGTGAAACAATAAAAGCCTGTGAAACACTTGACAGTATGTTCACATACAGAGGCTGCAACGGAAATTACAGCAGACTCTGAGGTTGTTTTGAAATGTGAGACGTGTTTCTTTTCTTCTTCTCACGTGTTTCAAAGGAAACTGATGACTCCCGGATAGCCAGTCAGTAGATGAGTTGCTTTGACTGTTTGTTTTCCTTTGGTAATGTTTGCATGGAGATAATGTTGTAATCATTTTGCTGCAGGTAAAGTCCCAATGGACCCAAAGCAGGATCATCGTCAGCACTTGTACGAAATAGGAAAGCTGCCGGACACATTAGCATACCATCAGTCCTCTGTGGTCTACCACAGTGATGAAATGTAAGGTGTGTGTGTGTGTGTATGTGATGCATATATAATCAGTCATCTCTTTTAGCATCAACAAAATCCAAGCAGGATTGGGTGAAGCACACAATGTTAAAGCACTCTGGAGAGCTCACATTTTTCATCATGTGTGACAAAGCTGAAATAGAATTATACTTGTATCACATTCAGTTTCTCTCCACAAATTAGTTAGTTTTCTGTGTTCTTGGCTTACACATACTGTACCACGAGCTATATATAATAAAAAACAAGAAAAAGCCATCAAGCTGAGTTAATATAAATTAAATGACTGTTATATTGTGGAGCTTGTTTGTTTTAACTAAATTTAAAAGCTGGGGTTTTCTTGGAAACTAAATTTCTGTGTACATTTAGTTACTCACCAAAACACATGGTGTGTATCCTTGGGGTGTAGCAAACTTGTTGAATGCATCTTCTTCCTCATAAAACATTAGATTTTCTTTTTATATAAATTTCAAATTCGTCTTCTTTTTCACTGCCTTTATTGATGCAATGCTATGCTTCTTTGTGCGTTATCAGTAGACTAATGTGAAACTGACCACATGCATGATGCAAACAGTGATAATGCAACTCCTAGTGGTAAATACACCACAGGGTATTTTTGAATTAGCTTGTCTACACAGAACTTGAATCAATTTCACATTCAGTCCAGCTGCCCAAGAGGTCTAAGCCATTGTGCATCCCTGATTGAACTCAAATTATTTCAGAAAAAGGCCACCATTCTGTTCCAAAGCCATCTTTTACTGTGACGCAAAATGTTTTGGCCAGTGAGTCTGTCATGTTTCCTTTGGAGGATTGGAGGAAAGCCCACACCCTTCAGGCCAAACTGGCAACGTTAAGAAAATTGAGGACATGCCAGAGCTCAAATCAAACCCACCCTTTGTTTATAAAATGTCATTATCTACAAAAACTTCTATCCACACGCAAATATGTCTGCAACTTTAGAGGGGTGTGCTTATATGAAGATTCTATCTTATGGGCCTACAGGAAGTGGGAGTGTATTTTAGATGTGGCCTCAAGCCACTGTGAGATTGTTATCCATGTGGAACAAACACTTTGTAGCTTAATAATGGACAGTTTGAAAGACATTTGACAATTTCAGGTAATGTGCTCGACTATTTAGAATATGAACCTCACCTCAGGTTTTTTTTATTACATTGCCAGTTTTCTGGCACTTCTGCTGCTCGAAAAGCGTCTATGAACTGGTAAGGTTTTAGCCAATAAAAATCCTCCTCTTTTAGCAGTAAAGAACAGGATTTATGAATGGCTGTTGGGAAAGAGAGTGTGCTTGTAAGATAAGATGGTGTAAAAGATTATAGTTTACACCAGCCTTTGATTAGCAGTGCCATGTTGAATGTTTCAAACCCTTTTAAATCCAAATTTGGACTCTGATACTCCAGGTCATTTAAACGGTCATGTTAAAAATATAAAATTAAAAATACAATTTTGTTTCCTCACCTATAAAACCATCTGCACTAGACAGTGACAAAGTGCTGTGGGGTTTTGTTTGTCAGGCCATTTTCACTGCCCACTCACCTGAATCATGTTTATGCTTGTGTTTGGAGATATAGTTCCATTATAATGGTAGTATAATGTAACTCTAAAATTTACAGCACTGCATTCATTGCCTGTTATTGATCCACAGTGCTGCAACTTTTTATTTTCACATTTCCACTTTAAACTTTACTTCTAGCACCACCCACCTGCATTGGGTTAATCATTTATATGGGACTCCCATCAGTTTGACTTGGACTGGACTGTGTTTACTGTTCATTTCTGGCGCTGTGCTGTGATTCTTCCATGTCCCGGCGTGGGATGACCATTTGTTTTGTCAGCCGCACAATGGCAAAGTCCATTCGCTCCCAGCTCCATGGAGTTATAAGGTTGCTTTCCTTTTTTAAAGCAACATTCCCATAGCCTAGTTTCACTCTGTTTATGCTTCACCTGCTACTTTTCCATCGCACAACAATAGATTTTAGTTTGTATGCTACCACACATACAAGCAGGCAACCAATGTTCCCTTCCTTCCTTTGTGGTTTCTTTCACTTTCCTTGACAAATGCGATTTCGTAGGACTGAGTAGTAGGTTGTGAAAGTAAATCCGCTGTTAAAAGCCAGAACTGGAGAATTGCTGTGCTCGAAAATGATCAGTTCAAAGACATCATGATGGTTCAAAGGAAATAACAAGGAAACAAGAATACCAATGTATCGAGTCAGGGTGGGTGAAGATACAAGGCATCATGTGTAAGGATAGCTTTGTAAGACGATGTAAGAATATCTTTGATTTGATCGCCGTGTCTAGTGGAAGAGTGTCAATTCTTAGACAACAGGAGCTGATGAGGAGCTCGTCAGAAGGAAATCAGGCCCTATTCTAGTCTGAGCTGCCCGGTCAGCCAGGGCTGTCTGGGTTACATAAGCAAAGTCAGACAACAAGAAAGGGCCAGAGGAAACTTTCAACAAACTGACCCTGTTTCTTTGGATGGTTATGGATGGATGAATGAATGAATAAAAGAATGAAAGAGAGGAGTAGGAGGCTTGAGTTATGACCCGAGAGAGTGAGCACAGAAATCACAGTGGTTATTAAACCCTCATACTTGAACTGAGATGTGATGGAGAATTGTTGCTTTCAAGCACTCTGACCTGTTTGTCACTTCAATTATTTATGGCAGGCTGATTCAATAGCTATCAACATTCATCTTATCCTGAGTCATCACAGGAAATCCTGCCCTGCATCTGCAGCTATACTGACTGAGGTTAAACCAGAGTGACAAATTTACAACTAGTCCAATTATGCAAATTGTACAGTTGTAGGCCTTTTAATTTTCCTTACTCAGTTCAGTTTTTTCTTTTCTGCCTCTTAGTATTTGACTACAGAGAATTTAGCTTGTGTTACATTAAAAGCCTTCATATCGTGAAATTAAAATAAATACTTTTATATTGCTTAACCCAGTCTATACTAATATACCTTAAATAAATAACTAAACTAAAAAACAAATGTAGGAGCCACACAGTTTTGGAAAAATGTCAGTTTTGTGTGTGGAGTGTGCTTCATCTGGCAGCAAGAGTCCTAATCCCCTGAGAGTCTCTTTTTGGCAATTAACAGAGCCTACCCTCGCGGCTGTCTTTTCAAACTTTCCTCCTAGATCCCAGGGAATCAAATTAGTGCTTATCAACATTCTTGCTCTTCTTTAATTTTAATTCTATGTCGCTGCTCCTCAGTTTAATTGTTAGGGAGCTGTGTTTTCTAATGCCCTTCACTGAAAAAAAAAGAAGAAAATATAGATATTCAGGTAACCCATTCTACTACATTCAACTTTCCAGCCTTTGTTCTTTACCTCCTTCTTTCCTTTTTGCTTATCTTCTGCTAGTCTTATTTTGAGTAGTTTAAGTTGACACACGATGATCTGCTTCTGGTGCTAACTATGTCTGATTCGTCCTTTTGAATTGCAGATTTTAAATGACTGGAGGTGGTTTAGAGATGTGCTGTCTCTCCTGCACACCACACAGAGAAAAAGCTGTTGAGTAAATACTGATACAAAACACTCGCTGAGAGTTAGATGAGAAGATTGATATCGTTCTCATATCTGCGCATTGAAGTTATAGCCAGCAGCGGCTTAACTTAGCAAAATCTACCTTCTAGCTACCAGCACCTCCAAAGTTCATGAATCAACACTTTCTATCTAGTTTGATTTTTCAGCAACAATATCAAAGTGTAAATAGTTGTGGTTTTACAGAGTTATGTGCTGGGCTATTTCTTGGCTGGGTGCAGTGGCTTCCTGGAGTCTCTGCTGGTTGTCGTGTAACTTCACAGTGACAATAAGAGCACTCTTATGTGTGTACATTAAATATGAAGCTAGAGCCAGCAGGTGATTAGCTTAGCTTAGCATAGCATGCAAAAGTGTGAGTCCTTATACAGATTAAAGATAAACAAGATACAATGTATTTATTAATGAGCTTTAGAGGAGCTTAGAGGTAGGTGTTTTTTGTTACTTTCACATATAACCAAGCTAGCTGTGTCCTCCTGTTTCCAATCATTATGCTAAGCTAAGCTAACCAGCAGCTGGTTGTCAGATGTCAGAGTGGTATCAATCTTTTTATATAACTTGTCAAGAAAGCAAATAGTCATATTTCCCAAAATGTTGAACTATTTCTTAGAAAACAAGTTCAACAATGAAGAGAGATTGCTTTATGAATGGAAGAGTCTTTGCTGAGGATTTAAATTTTAACCATAGACCACAGGCATAGTCTGGGAATATAAATTACTTATAAATTACAGTTTAAGCATTCATCCTAACATGTACTTCTATGATCTGCATCTTCCTGTATGATCTCTCTTGGTTTTAAAATATTACCTAAAGAAAATCTAAAGTATGGATTTAGGCATGAACCATTATTTTGCAGCAGTATGACTTGCAGGCATGACGTCTATGTTCAGGCTGTGACCGCTGAATAGAAAAAAAGATCTATAAAGTTATACACCAAGCCACATTTTTCTGTGTGTGTGTGTGTGTGTGTGTTTCTGTGTGTACATGTCATTTTAGCAAACATACCCTTCTGTGCACATGTACGTGTACTGTGCATGCATGTGTGAATTTATGTTTCACCTTTTCTTTAAACTTGTTTATGTTCACTGCAGTGCACAAAGAAAAAGGGAATGTTTTGACTCTCATGTTCATTTGTAACCAATCACTGCTATTTTCACTGTCATGTTGTCGTCACAAAACCTCACCACACCAACGCTCCCAGCTGCCCACCAAAGGGAGAGCTACGATTTCCTATTCCATCTCCAGCTGATGAGCATCCCATCATCCTTTGTGGGTGTCTGCTATGAAAGCAGGTGTGCTCAGTAGCAACCTGAAAACCCTGCTGGCTTAATCAAAGATATGGAGATGGAAGTATTAGAGTGTATGTGTGTGAGTATGAGATAGAGTGAAAACACCCCTATATGTGTGTGTGTGCTTGTGCATACCTGTGAGTTGTAGTTGTGGGTGGTGGAGTAGCAGAGGTCTGGCACTGCAGGGTAGATGTTGGCTGCTGATAATGAGGCACTGTTGGAGCTAATGGAGGCAAAGCCAACTTAGACTCACTCAGTGGCCGTGTGAAACCACCACATCAACCAGATTGACGAGAACTCAATGACGAGCTGTTGTGCATCAGCATTTGAAGACTTGGGATTGCACAGTCTAGACAGCTTTTGGAAAGTAAATGTACAGAGAAAGAAGAGGCTACATGACTGGAATTTAAATTGTTTTTTACCAATGATTTGGTTCTAAGACCACGTTCCCTCAAAGAAACAGGCCAAATACACCATGTAAACCCTTTTGTTTTGACACATTTATACATCACACACACCTCTGAAAACACAAATCTGAACTAAGCTTGTGTTGTGCATGTTGTTTTGAGCAGAACAGTGCAGAGCTCCACTTGGCTTTTGGAGATTTGTCACAGCAACACATCTTAGCAGGGTAATTGCAGTATCCCAGAGATGTATCAGTCTCCCATGTGTACTGCAGTTTATTGCCTTATAATTATGAGACTAATTACGAAGATGTATTACAACCCCCCGTGTGCATGGATATATGCGTATACACATAATTCACACTCACACACATCAATCAGAAATACTGTGGTTGATGATTAAAATCTCAATGTGAAAATGGGAGGCAGTAATGACTACACCACTGCCTTCCAGAGCCAAAGTGTTTGCTCTGAAGAAATACTATTGCTTTACTTTAAGGTCTGAGTTTGAGATTTATTATCAACAAAGCTCCAGATTCCATTTTTAACAAGTGTTAATGACAAGAAAAAAGCAATTAAGCTATGTTCAAATTTCGACACCTTGTTATTGCAGTTTTGAATCAGAATCTTTTGAAAAATCACCCACGCTGTCATTGTTGCAATTACAGAAAACTATTATTATTGGTATTGCAATGTTTCACTCACTAAGTTTTGTCTTGTAAATTTTAAAGTTCTATCCAAGTCTCTTCTTTTCTCCTATGCACCTGTCACCAAGAATACTGTGATGTGTGGCTACTGCACAGAAGCACAATAATTGCAACAAGGCAATGTGTGATGCATAACATCAATCAGGTTACAAGAAGTACAGTAAATTAATACAACTTTATATACAAGGTATATCTTTTCTTATCCTCTGGCATATTACAACAGGTTATACACTGTTTGTTTCCAAGCGGGGTGAGAGAACGAAGGGGCGCGCACACACACACACACACACACACACACACACACACACACACACACACATCCTTCCTGGAATCTCAGGCGATCTCTAAGGACAATGGTGGGATACTGTACACAAGGCCAAGGTGTGGCTTCTCTGACACAGCAGGACTTGAGCAGTTTATGTGTTTGCACACAGTGGGAGGCAGGGGCTCCAGTGCACCAAATGATTCATTTCCAAAACAACTTGTATGTGGGTCGTCTGGGCACACTGAGCGCTGAAGGGAAGTCCACGCTGTGAAGAAAATAAATGTAAAGGCCCCACATATAGGATTCTTTCTGTTTCTTACTCAGACGTGACAAAATCGATGACCATGTATATCACACACACACACACACACACACACACACAAGCAGACAAACAGAGCAAGCCAAGGCCTTGCAGTAGTCGCGAATTTGCTTTCATTAAACCTTGACTGAAGTTCATCAAAGAGCCTTCTGCCCCTTCAGCAATCCGTGGCAGTGAACCAGTGATAAGTAGTTAACTCTTTCATGATAAAGACTCCATTAGTGCTACACACAGAGCTCTCGCGGGGAGGACGAAGTGGAGGAGGGGGAAGATGATAACTCCATGTTCCTAAACTACCGGCAGGCTTATCTTTCCATGCTTTCCTGTCCAGGATGTCCCATTTGCCGCCGTGGCAAAGTCATTATCATGGAAGAGGCTGCATGGGGTTATTTTTAAGTTCACAGATCGTGCTGATATTCTGCAAACTTTCAGATACGCGTGGCATTTTCCAAAATCATATTAGCTCCACGACTTTTTCCCATCTTTGGTGTGTTGCGAGTTACAAGAACAAAGGTTATCTTGCTGCCAAATCCCTGCAGTGGTTGTGCAGACAGGCTGGTGGGGCTGGGCCTATCTGAAGACACGGTCTGTTTATAAGAGAAAACTCACCAATTTCCTTTTTATAAAACAAGACACAGCCTTGTGGCCCCGCACATCACCCCATACCCAGCATCTGAATGCAGAATTTGATACCTACACGTACCCCCGCAGCACACCTACATGCACGCCACAATGAATACTATCTTGCTGTTCCAGTATACTCACACAAAAGCGCACAAATATTTAAATATATGTTTGGCATTTTCACCACGACTTTCAGATGAATAATTCAGGCCTAATCTTCAGAGGGTGGCATGAATTGAACATACACCAGTCAGAGCCGGCCTTCTCTGTCTGGTGTGCTCTGTGTTCTTTTGAATGATCAACACACGGGCAGTTTTCCTCTTTGGACCGCCTCTCATTGACTTTTAATGTATGTACGTGGAATGTAAGATCATTAAAAATCTGAGCGGCAATGTAGGGGGGTCAGGCTGAATGAAAGCAAAAAGACAACCCCCCCAACCCTCTCTTTCTTTCCCTCTGTCTCTCTCTTTCTCTTTCTCTGTCCATTCATTAATGATATCTATAGCCCTTTAAGCCCTTCATGAGTGTTGGTGGAGTGTCGGGAAGCTCTCTAATCCCCGCGTTGCTCTTTATTCTGCCCATGACGCTCATCCCCTCTGTGTCAGATCCTGAAACCCTGCTAATCCCCTGGTGGCATTGCGCGTGGGGCCCCAGCTGTCGGCTCCCATGCTGCGCCGCTTCTCGCCTAATTTGTGGCCCTGCTTGGGATGCTATTGATGTCACCCTGCCCCATCTAGTCCAATAACTTTTTTTTCCACTCTCTTGCTCTTTCCCACTGCTTCCTTTCTCTCCCGCTTTCTCACTTTGCCCTCTCTCTCCTGGTCCGATGATGAAACTCCCAGCTGGCACCGAGTGAACACTTTTCTTCCCTCTGTTGTATAAAGAGTCAATGTCCTTTTCCTCCATGCCTGCACATTACAAATCTGCCACAGAACCCTTCTTCCCCTCCACCAAAAGCTGAATGAACGTGCAGTGGAGGAGGTGGAGATGAATGCAGCACAGAGGGCAATTCGGACCAAGCAGCCAAGAGCACACAGACTAAGCATTTGAATGATGGCACATTAAGAATCCTCAAGTTCAATTAAGAGTGCTTAACAATGCATCAGTATGCAGGCCAGCTTTCTCAGACTTATTTTAATGAGAGCAAGGAGGTGGGAAGGAGCAAAGAGGAAAGGGAAGGGTGTGGGTAATGATTAGCACTGTTTTCTTTCTTCCTAAGCTCCTCTGTTCAGCTCAGTAGAGCAGTGGGCTGCAGAGAGAGTTTGGACACCTTGGTGTCGCCCACCCAGATTAATGCCACCCGCCTGGCACTCTGTGGGTGTGAGGGGGTGTACATGCAGCATAAACAATGTAGGTGTAGATTGTCACCAGTGGTGTGAAAGACGTTTTCAGATTCTTAAGTAAAAGAAGAAATAACACAAGTAACTTAACTAAAGTACATTTTTTTACATTCTCATCATCAGGCATCAAAACGCAACTTCTGACTGCTCAGTATTAATGTTGAGTTCAACTACAGTGCCTCTGCTGCCACTATAGTGACAACGTCACTGTAAGGCAGCTGCATCTATTAAAGTCAGCAAACAGCATTACTTTTATTCATGATTTTCCCATCTGTGTTGTCCGATTCAAAATTTGTCTTCACGTTATTTCTCGAATGATTTCGGTTCAGCATGGCTGGCTAGTTTTCTTCATTTTGGAGAAACTATAGTTTAGCTTACTAGAGCAACAGGGCATTCAGTGGGTCAGATGGACAAAATGAACATTTTAAGATGACTGCAAGTCATGAACTGTTGACCTTGTACACTTTACATTTTGAATTTGAGCATATGATTACACATCAAATATCTATTTTAAATAAAACGTGATAGCCTCATACTGTACTACCATCTGTTTAACACAATCAGGCTTTAAAGAGGCATTAGTTAATTTTGGCTTCATTCCCTTTACAGGAAAAAGTTTAGAGCCCACAACATACTAGTGAATTGTAAAGAGTTTGGAGAGACTCAGAGATGAGAGAGACTAAGACAGGGGTGACAGATTAATAGTGTCCATTGTAGAAAGTAGATGGGAGAATAGTCACAGTGAAGCAGAGGCAGATTAGAGGGAAAGAAAAGACGAATAGAAACAGAGAAAGACCAAACAAATGATAGCAGTGAAAATTGGAGTAAGAGCCCCAAGAAGAGATACTGGGAGGCAGGATGTGGAGCTGACCCCATTTCCGACTTCTCTTGCCGTGGCTTCATCGATGAGACATGCATTACCACCGCAGCTCTTGTCCCTGGCCCCACCGTTCTTTTCCTTCACTGTTGTCTCTCTACTGCCAGTCTCAATCACAGCCTCTCTCTAACACGCAGAGCCAACACACCACACTGCTCACTCTCTCTCTCTGTCATCCCTTTTTCTGGACCCACTGTCAGAAAGATAAATAAGAAAAATAAGTCAGTGAGAATTTTCCAACAGTCACTCTCTCCCAGCGGATTTTTCCACACAGTTTCTTTGCTGTTCTGTGAGGCTGCGGGATTATCTCGGGCGGCTGTCGGGCTATTCGAAGACGGGATGAGTATTTACAGGTCTGGTACTCAGTAACAGAACAGTGGGGCAAGAAAAAAAAAGATTCACAAAGTGACATAAAGTCACATCAGTGTGAGTGGAGTTTGCAAATAGTTTGAACCCTTATACAGGTGTCAGATCCCATTCTTCTGAAAAGACCATTGCTGGAGAGGAGAGGCAGAGGAAGCTGAACTCATCAAGTTCATCTCAGAGTGACATCAAGTACATTTGCAATCATGTAGTGTTTAATCTAAATTACCCAAGTATAGAGAAAAGGCCCTTAAGGGTTTTGTTAATTTGTGTGTTCTGTAGGCTGTACAGATTACCATTAAACTCCAAATGTTCACTCTGTCGTGTTGTATAAGTGCGCCACAATGTATTTCTGTGCATAAATAAACAGATAAAACCACTCATGGTACTCGTCTGTGAAACCACCTCATTGAATAGTAACTTGCTAAATTAGGTTGCCACTTTTCATTAAACTGCAAGACTGTAATTTCAGGCATCACTCAACAACAGATTTTTTTGTTTTCTTTTGTGTCACTTTGTTGGAGGGAAATATACTCTAACCACCCCCAGAGTGAAAAATGGAACGTACTCAGTGTTTGTTGACAAGAGTATGTAATTTCTATCAGGCACCAGGTATCTGTTTTTGTTTGACAACTAAAAGCAACAGTCCTTATCCTCACAGTGAGAGAGGACTCAGATAGAGAAAGAAACATTCCGACAGTAGGAGGGTGACAGAGTAGAAGGACAGGAAATGACAGAGACCCTGTGAAGAGCACTTTCTTTTCACATGGGATGTCTTTCATAGTAGACCGTTGGTGACCAGGCTGACTCTACCCTGTTGTGTTGATTCAAATGTAAACCTGTATTTAAAAAAGGGGCAGACGTGTAATTACAACAATTCAATTCAATTCAATTCAATTCATTTAAATTCAAAGGGGCTTTATTGGTATGGGAGACGTTTACATTGCCAAAGTGAGTGCAATAAAAACGTCTTCATAAACACTGAACTCTTTGAATTTATTCCTTTAGTTGCTTAACACTCTGTATCTATACATATATCTAAATTTAAAGTCTAAATTCCTCCGAAATTTCCTGCAGGACTAAAAGTGCATGTAATGCCATTCACTTCAATCTCAAATCTAAAATTTTGGTCGCAGGTTCTGCCAGCATTTTGGGTTGTGTTAAAGTGCTGCACTTGGACATCACACTTACTCAAATGTGTCTGTTTCTTGTATATATGCGGCACATTTACAACATATCACACCTATAGAGGTTACCCCCCTGCCAGAGTATTAGGAAATTGTGTATGGAATGAAAATCTTTCAAACACTGAGCATTTTTTTTTACAAAACATTTTGGAAACTCTACTTTGTGCTATTGTTCCACATGCCATTGACTCCCGAACGGTATTATAGTATTATATGCACCAGAGTTCACACAAAGTTTGCAGGAGAGATTATGGACGAGCCTGAGAGCTGCACAGTACACAAGGTTATGAGTTAATTCTTCACCGGCAGTGAGCCTGATAAGTGTTGTTGATGCCATGTAAGAAAGCAGACACTCTATGTGTGTATTTGTATTAATGCAGCACATGATTGCGGAATCACAGTAGTATGTACATGTTTTTGTTTCCTGCTGTGCTACAGACTCAACGTTCCACATTACAACAGAGTCCTCCTCCTGCTGGACTCTCTGTGTATAATTTCAGCAGTTTATACACAGCAACATTGTGCAAGTCTAAAATCAAAACAGTGATAATGTAACTTCAAAGTGTCGTGGAAATGTGAGCAAATAAATGATGATTCAACAAGTCGTTGTCTTTTGATATTTTTAATAAAGCAAATAATAAAGCAACTTACTAAGGCAAATAAAAAGCAAATAATAATAACAAAAGAAAGTAAGGAAAGTGAAAACAACAAGTGGAGGTCCACAAATTGTTTTCACTAAGCAGGCCTAATTCACTGAAAGGAATGCACATATATAGAGTCCAACTCTACATTTCAGCTGAAAGGACAGAGATCATACACCATGAGCATATGAAGCATCTGACCCTGAAGGGCAGATGTAGTCACATACTTATAACTTCATAAACACGTAGCAGCATAAGAAAAGATATCAAGTCAACTCTATTCTCATTCTTGCCTATCCAGCGCAGTGTTCTCACCCTGGGATAAGAACACAGGTCAGACTGTTCTCTTAGTTTCCAAAACCAGTTGTCTCCAGTTTCTAATCAACCCGATGCTGTCTGCTACGACAGAGTTGACACTGACACAAATTATCTAAGTGCAGAGAGTACACATTTTCAGACATGTAGTACAGTTATTGTAGCAAAGCATATTAAATCATAAGAAATGTAAAAATGAGAAATGTTGCCACAACACTAAGGTGATGATTTGTAGGCTTAGTTCACTTTGAGTAAAATAATCCATTGTATTGATGAAATATTCATTTGACAAAGCAGCAAATAAGCAAGAAACACACACACACACACTGCTTGTAAACACACAACTATCTGTTTAAGTGAAACAAATATCATCTCTGGAATAACTTAGATTTATTTATGTAAATGATAGACACATCACACCAGAGCACTAATAACACACAGAGGTGTTGCACCATTGCTGGGAGAAAAACCGCGGGGCAGGCTTATGCCCAGGATTTCTGTGGGGATCTCCAGTGGGGTGCAATGGGTGATTTGCATCGACCCCTCCAGGCACTTTCATCCTGACCCGGCAGCACTGTGTACGTGGCAGAACGGTAGCCGGTGCTGTTGCCTGGACAACTGATCGCTGGATTACCGGTTGAGAGAAGGCAGAGCCAGTAACCGTGTGGATCGGTGGTCTTCAATCCTGATCCTGCTGGTTTTTCATTTAGGCCAACTAATGAAGGGTTGTTTTAGGCCTGGGACACAATGTGAATGCAATTAACTGGCTGGTTGGAAAGGAAACCATCAGTGCTCTGTGGACTGTGGACCTAAACGTGGAACTAGGGGTTTAGATAGGCTGTCAGTGAGGATGTTTTCTTACTGCATTAGTCAATTTCATCCAGTTTTAATCCATTGTTGTTAAACACCATATTGTATCAAGAAAAAGCTCTGACCTCTACAACCAGTGCACGCAAACTGAGCTCACTGTTCCTTCCATATTCAGTGGTGTCAGACTGGCATGTTTCCCACCCAATTAGGCTTCCTTTTATTTAACTAGGCGATTAAAATTTGTTATGGGATTTTATTAATGTGAATTTTGATTGTGATCATTTGGACTACTGTTTGCACTATTTGCGAAGTTTCATAAAGTTAGACTGTATTTTAATAAATGTGCCCCTCCTCTCCTCTGAGTAGTATGACTGAGATTGACAGGGCAATGAGCTCAGCAGGCTCATCTCGACACGCAGCGCCTGATAACAGATGACTGTTAAAACCAAATGTCATTTCAGCTTACTATAACAAGACTTTTTTTCTATTGAGACTATTTTTTGGTCATAGCTCTGTAATAAGTCTTGTAAAATCTGACATCTGTCCATATAAATGAAAGTTTTTAATGTTTAATGTCACTTCATCCAAATAATTTTTCATTATTGAAATACAGGTTAGGTTCAGTCCATCTAAAATTATACAAATTAAACAGATGTCTGGATGTGCGTCTTAGGACCCAATGCTTTATTTGTCTTGTTGCGCTCTGGGAGGCTCTGAGGCTCCTCCCCAGATCAAATGATATGGATGGAAATAAATCCTCTTTGAAATGAAAACAAAAATTGGGCAACTTTTATGACGATTGGTCATAACATTTGAGACACTCTGCTTACCATTAAGTGAAGTCATATCATTTGGAGCTGACAACTGCCCACATTTGCATTAAAACTTGTACAGTATACAGTACAGGTGTCACTGAAAAAACTTGTATGAGGAAAGCAGAAGACGTGCCAGTACTGAACTGTTAAAGTATACTGGTCCGCCTCACCCTACATAATCTTTCCTCAAATCCACAATCCTCTTCTCATTTCTGTTTGACTCTGTTTCCAGGTAGACATCGAACTGTGGGATATGGCACATTCACATCCAGTACCTTCAGGGGAAAGAAAGGTTTTTACTGCTGCTGCATATTAAAGCATAGCTATTTTCTGTGAGTGTGGCATGTCTTTATTCAATATCAGGGGCTCCACAGAGACGCGTACAGCTTTCGGCAGGCAGCAGTGCAATGAGTGTGAGTTGCGATCTGACTGACTGATTGTTTTTAATAATGCTCACCCTCCCCCATACTCACATTTGTTCATATTTAACTAGGGAGATGTTATAGTGGACCAGTGTTGCTCTGTTTTTTTATTGACCTGGAATAAGGACAATGGTTATAATTTGTAGCAACAAGGGGAAGACCTTCTGTGCCAAGTACTTACTGTATACCTCACTATCTTCAGTATTTATAAGCTGTCTGTGTGCAAATGTATGCTTGATTACAGGACTTTTGCCCTGCAAGCGAGCAGCCCAGGGTGTCAAATGCCACTGGATCAGCAATCCGGGAGTTAGCACATGCCCCACCTCTGCACCCCTAGCTACCCATCTGTATGCATGGACAAACTGTCGCGTACTAAGTGTTGTCCAATCGCATCTAAAGGCCAAAGCATTTATGACTGATGTTCTGAATGACTACACCCATGCAAAAAGCCTGCTGTCATAGAGAGGGTTGAGATGTGTTAATCGTAATGGGGAGAAAGGCGCACACTTTCGGAGGGTCTCTCCTCGAAGGCATTCATGGTGTTGCACTCTTTGGACGCACGGAAAGTGACAGAAGTTGTTATGTTTAATAGAAAAATAAATCAAATGACCAATGGCCATTATAGGATGACCTGGCCAATCGTTGTGTAAAATAGGTGGGAAGTTACTAAATGTACGCACACAGCTCTCACTGCTGACGCTGTAAAAGGTGAGATGGGGAAGAGGGGGTGCAGTTCAACCATCCAAAAAACAGTTTTTAAAGCATACTGATGTTAATGCTAACCCTCCTGCTTGCTATGACATTAGCCTAACTACACAATTTGTGATGATAGGTACAATAGTAAGCCAACATTTCTGCTGATTGGAGAATCCCTTTTCAGATTTGTCAAACTCTCTTGAGGTCTCACAGTTTGACTCTCTGGTTTAAAGTATGTGGTCCATCTGCCTCCTCAAAAGAATGTGACAAGTTTGCTTTAATCTTTGTATTGAAGTTTTGTCTTGACTCCTCCTGTTGACTCACATATTGACATAACCCACACTTGTCTAGGTTCAGCCACCTGTCTCATACACCTTACTGACATGGTTAACTGCACTAAAATGTCCTCCAACGCTGTGAATGTTTTTCCAGCTCATTGTTTTAAAGAAGCATTGGCCCAAGTCTGCATATTATTATTGCTAGCACTCTTTCCCCTGGTTCTTAACATTTTAAGCATGCAGGTGTTCATCCATTTTTAAAGAAACCAAAACCTTTAACAACAATATTACAACAATAACAGATGCATCTACAAACTTAGGAAAAGTGGTTTCAAAGCAGCTTCTGAAGTCTTATAATAAAACAATGAATTCAATTAACAGGCAATGTTCAACATTTTTGACCATGAAATATTAACTGATTCACTCAAACAATGGCTCAGTTACAGGGCTTCTGCCCTTATATATATTTCTTTTTCATCTTTCACAGGACATTTTTGGTGGTGGTGAAAACTTGGTATTTCCTTGTGGAGAAGTTAAAAAATAAAATGATGATCCAACAAACAGTTGTTGGATCCGTGTTTTGTATATTTAATTAAGCAAATTAATAAAAGGTAAAGAAAGAAAGAGTAACCAGAAAGATTTTGCCAAGAGAGAGCGCAAGCGCACACAGAATCTCTTTCAACAGAAAGGCCAGAACTCACACACAGAGGTATGTATGAGGAGTCTGACCCTGAGGTGCAGATACAGTCACATATTTATAATCTCACTTAACATACAGAGAGCAAAGAAATTATATCAGAAGGAAACCTGGCCTACATCATCTCTGTCTCGAGTTAACATGAGTGAAATCCAAGTATCACTACACAGTGCAGACTGTTCTCCTATCACCCCTTATAGCAAACAAGTTGTCCTTCACAAACGAAACCAGAACAGGACACCAATGTACTTTACATCAGAAAAAACCCAAGAGAGAAAAGATCAAATTAAATAGAGTGCTAGTTAAAGAAAACTTAAATACATATCTGGTGATAGGAAGTGTTGCCCTATCCACCAAGTTATGTGGAGTTTATGTTTGGTCCAAATATATATATTTTTTACATGTTACCTTTGGATTATAATGCCCTTCCTTTTCCAGTTGCATTTTTCTTTTAATCTAAATGATCTAAGCAGGCTTTATGACTTTGTTCATGACATCAAAGGATGGGTGGCCCAAAACCTTCAAGAAATGAATGTTGACAAGGATGAGATTTGCATTTCAGGACCTACTCCCATGGTTAATACTTGTTAACATTTTCTATAGCAAAAATGTAGGTTTATATTTTAATTTGTTTTCACATTTTAGTTAGTAAAGCTTTTTTTTTGGGAAGTCTCACTCAGATCAAGAGCTGTTTTACAAGAGAAAAAAAATCCTACAATCATATTACAGAATTGAGATTTCTTGTGATTTCTTAAACTCTTAGCATTAGATCCATTCTGTCAGTTCATGGCATCCATGCCTTTGTGACAAACTGGTAAGATTATTGTTATGCATTTGTCATTTACATTCAATATGTCAGTCTTCAATAAATCACCTCCAGCGTGTTCAAAACACCAGAGAGAGTTTGCACATGATGCCAAAAACTCTGGAAAAAACTATATCATGTTAGAGTATTTTGATTTACAGGTCTAAAACTCAGTTGTATAGCTATGCCTTTTAGTCTTAACCTGTATTTATTGTCCTACTTTGCCTATTGTATTGTGCAACATTATTCTTCTAAGTGTATCCTTTAAAAATGTATTTTGTGTTTAATTTTTCAGGTCTTTTAATTTGATCTGAGTTCTCCTTTTGTTAAGCACTTTGTGAACCTCTGTTTATGAAAATGCTGTATTAATATAAATGTATTACAATGCATTATATAAGTTAACTATATGAGCAATTTTGCAACCAATTTCTAGGAGCTAGGGTTGTTATTTGAGGCTAAGTCTTAGGCTATTCTGTATAATAAAAGGGGTAAAGATATTTCAAATATTTGCCCTCAGTAACCGATTGTGACATTATATAAGAGTTTAAAGTAGAAATCTCAACCCATAAACCTCTTATCTGTGATGCTGAGCAACACATTTAAACAATGTTCCTTCTGTTTGAATGCATTTGAAAAGACTTGTTTAGCTTTAGTGGTCAAATTGAATTGAGCAGAGATGCAAACATGCTAGTTATATAACCCATATCTTAGTCAACAAAGTGCCGTTTTCACACAGTGGGTCAAGGGCAGGGCAAACTCTACATGTTAATGGATCTGATAAAGCAGAAGTGTTATCGAAAACTACAGATATTCTAATAAAATTAAGGTAGATCAATAGCAATTATCTGTGCTGTTTTCCTTATTAACACAGATTTTAAGTCCTCAATTATATACTTAGAGGTCAGGAGGAAATAGACCAAAACTGCAAATGTAGGTCCACTGATACAGTGAGCTGTTTGCACTCAGTGAACCAAACCACAAAAGAACACAACAGTCTTAAGGGATCTTTCTTTAAAGTTCAGCAATAACAATGATCATTCCTCTTGTTTTTTTTATTCTAATGAACACTGTTTCTATTGTTATCAGAGGTAAAGAATGCTATTTGGATGCTGTAATTGAGACAGTTCATGAGCTGTAACAACATGCAGCAATACAAGGAAAGAGATACATGTGATAAGAGATAAAAAGTACTTTCACAAGTAGGAGGCATGCTTCATTCATTGGAATGTTTGTTCTAGATAGTGTTTAGAAGATTAGTTTCTGATGATCCTTTTAAGTGAATCCATACACAGTCATGGGTCTGGTTTGACAAACTGTCGGTGTCTTAGACAAGGTCAGAACAGTCATTATCTCCGAGCTGCATTATCTGTCACTCAAGTACATTCCAGTAATGTGGACGTTGTTTATAAATGCGAGGGAGGGCAATGATGGGGAGAAAAGAGCGCCAGTGCCAGAGGAATGAGGGAGGAGAAGAGCAGTGTACCAGATTTCCAGGAAAGCATCTGGAAGCATAGAAGAACAGGGGGGAATGACAACTCTGTGAAACCAAGAAGAACTTGATTGAAAAGATGATATGATTATATGATATGAGGAGGAGGATGATATGAGGAGGAGAAGGAGGAGCTCAGCATGATGAGAGAAGCTCAGGAAGATCAGAAATGGTAGGCCTGAGCTGAGAGCCTGCCATTATCGGGCCACTTTGCAAATGGAAGTCTAACATTCACTCTCCTTTTAGCTCTGCTTTTGGTCTCCACAAACTCCTGAGGAAAATATCCCGGCTCTTTACCTGCAATGTACTCATCTATGTATTCACTAGCTAGTTGATTACTTTGTTTGTCAGGTATTTGGTGCTAGGTAAATGGTGTACAGTGAGCTTTTAGAGTTTTTTTGTTGCTAAAAACAGATGCCTGGTGCGGCTGGAAATTATTCCAATTAGAGCCACAAGAGAGAATCAAAACAGTAAAGGTGCAGACTGCAAAATCAAAACAACAAGCTTAAAAACAACTAGAAAGAGCTGAGGGGAACTGTAAAGTCAGGTGATGACTGTGTGGCTATGAGCTCAACCCTTTTCACATTACACATTTCTGATCAATTGTCAATATAAAAACATTGATTAGAGCAGCTTTAAATAGTCCTGATCATACCTCAAACAGTGGTGGTGAGGAAGGGGATTCTTCTTTTCCATCAGAAACGTGTTACCACCTTGTAGGCCTGTAGTATTATTGGTTCTTGCTCTCCAAACACCTGTTGTTTAACTATAATGTGTGTACTAGAGAAAGACTGACCGAGAAAATTACCAAAGAAAAAGCACAGATAAAGGTTTCATGAGATCAGTAGAGTCACAAAAGAACCCCTTTAGGTATATTGCAGCATCTCTGATTGTGGTGTATTTAATGGCAGATTCGTGAAACAAATGGCAGATTAATGCTGTTTCGTGTCTTTGTGTATTATTCTTTTGTGTTATCATGGACTCAATGGCCTTCGCTGCACTTTAAAATCACTAATTTGCTCTATTCTGAAACCTCATATTTCCACTGTCTGTTTCTGCATCCACCACTCCCTCTGTGTGCATCCATTTCTCTGTCTGTCTGCCTGACGCCCAGAATACACAGGGCGAAGACAATCATAGAGGTCTTCAAAGGCGGAGTCATTTCACCTCCAGAAAACCTGCCAAAGTGTTCATTCTCTCCCTCCCCTCTTGGTATCGTTTTTCTGCTCCTCTCTTTCTCTCTGTAGTGCTTTCCTTTCTCTGTGTCTGTCTCTTCATCTCCTCTGCCTTTGTATTTCTGCTGTCTTTCATGGCCTCTCTCTTTCCCTCTACATTTCTATCTCGCTCCATTGCTCCCTTTACTCACTCGCCCTCTCTCTCTGTACCTCGGGTACACCTGGCTGGCTGCTGAGGGTTGACACTTTAAAGACATTGGCTTCAGCTTCTGCTGCTAGCAGAATATCAATATCTGCTGCGCACACACACACACACACACACACACACACACACACACTCACCCCCCATTCACCCCTCCCTCCTACACATGTAGCATCATATAGCACACACGAAGGCGCACACATATCCAAAAACACCCCCCTCCATCCACACACCACCTACTAACCTGCACAGTGTAGGTGACTCTAATAGAGCAGACACAAAGGGAGGCTGTATCTGCCTTGTGGTGACGACTGACTGACCACAATTATAACAAGAGAGGAACCTTGGGAGCACAGCTGAGGGCACGATAAGTAAATACAAAGCATGCCCCCCTCTACCTATTCCTCCATTTTTTTGTTGCTACAAAGCACTTTTTTGCTTTCCAAATAACATGTGCTGCATGTGTTGGTTACATCAGAAGAATTTTAAGCAGCTAAGTGTAAGCCCTTTAAGACCACATCCCTGCTTGAGCATGTGTGTATGTACAGAAACACACACATACTCACTCACTCACCTTCCCACCACAAACTGCCCTTCACCCCCCCTCTACTACTACCACCTCCTTTCTTGATTTACATATGGACATCTCTCCATCAAATCTAGATTACTGCTCTAAGTTGCTTGGCATGGATCTCTTTGCACCTGGGAGTAACAACAGATTGATTCAAGAGGGTGTCAGTGTCACTGTTTGTTTCAACTGTTTTGGCTATCTGTGTCTGAGTCAATGGACATTTTAAATTTCACACCATGAGTGCATGTTTGCAGCAGTAAAAATACAGTTTGAAGATATCTGGGTGGATTAATAGCTTTGTTTTTGTACTGGCCAAAAAAATTGCTGAAATCGTTGGAAAACTATTCTTGTCTTACCAGTTTATACATCTGTTGTTTTGACTAACTGACTGTGAGTTTAGCCTTGATAGCTTCTTGGAAGTCACAGGGGACAAACTCAGCTTTTCACCACTCTGAAATTTGCATAACATTGGCCTGACACCTAGTGGATACAGTAATGTTGGTCTGAGAGGAGTATCAGCAAGACACTGAACTGAATTAGATTGAATTTCTCATCTCCATCAGTTTTCTTAAAATCAACAATCCCACACTTGATTCAGCTGCAATATGACTCTTGAGGAGCTGTCTGTGCACTTTACGCCTACAAATAGTTTTATAATAGTCCATCTACAATATCAATATCAATATCTATCTCTTGAACATTTCACTTGAACTGATGTTTAATTTGCAAATGGGATGTAAATGTTTAGTTAAGTTCATACCACACATCCAGGACTAATCTGATCCAGATTTAACATTTTTAAATAGTATTGGATACCTGAGCCAGAGCCATACTAGCTCAGTGAGTCAGCAAACAACTCGCAGTCACCTCTTACAATGAAAAATCTACATTTACTAACAGCAAAACTTTTGACACTATTCATGGCTGGGATTTATTCTGCTTTATCCAATAGATGTATTTACAATCAGTTTGCATTGAGGATTGGTGTATGTTGTTCTTCTGGTGCATGGCGTGCAAACGCACAAGAGAGTCACAGGAAATTATGCATGTATGTTACTGCACACATTGCATGTTATTTGTGCAAGAGCAGAAGAACCCGTCCCAGCTATTTTAAAGAGAAACATATTTGTGTAGGTAGGCCTAGGAGTAGCCTAGGCTAGAACTACTGTGACACATAAGTTGCTCATCTTCTTCTTCTGTCGAATTTCTGACAGAATAACTGTTTATCACGTGCCTAGCTTAACCACCAGTAACCACAGGTGCTGCCAAATCAACCAAAACTTGTGCTTTACCAAAAACAGTGCTTTACTAGAACCTGACCTAAAGGGGGCATTCAACAAATGTTTATAAAGCTTCATATTGACCTTGTATACAGTACCAGTCAACAATTTGGACACACTTAAATATTTTTTCATGAAAACCTCAGCCCTGGCTCGTCTTCTTTGCCTCTGCTATGGAAGTGAGGCTTTTTGGGGATGTAAGCCTCAGCAAGCTTAGTCAAGTGCAGAATCAGTGCACCTGGGCTAGGGCAAGTTATCTAAACACACATGACAAAGTGACAAACCACTGTACTTCAGACCAAGCCATCATAGAACAACACTAGGTCAAACAGAAAAGACAGTTGGGTTTTGTGTGATTTCAGGGCAGCATAAATTGCTGCTGAGCACCATAATCTAAAAAAAACATGATTGTCTGCAGAAAACCTTATTGTTTTTTAACTCTTCCCTGATAGGCTGTGGAATAGCACTGACCAGCACTGAAACAAAGGGTCTCATTCACTTTCCCATTGATTTAATAAAAAAGGCTTTAATTGAGCAAACACAGACGAAAGGGACTTATTATCTGGGCTTGTATAAGGATGAGTGGTCACCTCTCCGCTATGTAAAGCCAATGCTCTTTGCCTTCTTTAGCCCATGTATCACGGAACCTATTAAATATTTTCAACACTATTCACAATTTATTATCAAGTGGCAAAAACACAAGGACTTCAATGCAAAACAAAATATTACCTGCTGTCCTGCACTACGTACAGTGCAATCAAATTAGGTCAAGTACAGATCTCCATGTTGCCTTCAAAAAGTATTTTATTTGACCAACGAGAGCTGTCTGCCCTTCACACACACACACACACACACACACACACACACATGCACAGCACTAATCAGCGAGATCTAAACCCCCTGGGTATAGGCTCTATTAGACCATGTGCGTATGAGAAGATAATCATTTAGTGATATGAAGACACAGCACCGAGCAGTGGGTGGCAACAATAATGCTGCTGCGTGAAAATGCTCTGCTACAAACGGTGTGCCAAAGCCTTAACTTTTAATATAAGTTGTTGCCTAAAGGCACACGTTAATGAGTCCTTTTTGTCAAGGTGAAGGAATAGAGATAGCACACAATGTGCTTAACTTTAAAGGATGCAATCACAGCATGAATGTGAACATGAATATAAGAGTGCGGGTTATAAAATGACACTGCAGTCTTCTGGACAAACAAGTTAAGCATTTGCCCTTCACTATAAAGATTGATAAGATAATTTTAATGTCACTATCATGCAAAAGGGCAGATATTAATTCTTGACATTTTGTTGTATAATACAGTCAGGATTGTCCTGCAAGTATAAATAACAACTTACAACCTTACAATTTAGCTAACCTGGTTATTGTATATTTTACTTATTTTACTACTACTGACCACACACTAAAAATGCTAATGAATATTAAAAATGCCAGGGAGTTAGAAAGGGAACCAGATTTTCACAATTGCAAAATGACTTTTTGTAGAAACGAACACTAGATGGTGCTGTTTAGTTTTGACTGCTTGCTACATGACAGCAGCCCTGATTTCATGGTATCACATCGTATCACACCTTTTTTGTGTTCTTCTCATGCATGTATTTTGACAATTCAGAGTTTATGTTATTAGGAACATTTGCTGTAGTGAAGCCCAAAAACTACAAAAAAACAAACCGTCTACAAAGATGGCTTGTAAGCACAAGTTGTTTATGGTCTACGCTAGCGGTACGCTATTTGGTTGTGCAATCCACATTGAACTGCAGTCTGGTGGTTGTGCTAGTTCAAGCAGCTATTTATGTCTGATTTGCCGAGCTCTGTAAACAAGCCTAAGTATTATAAAAACATGTCACATCTCTATCTGTGACGACTGAAAACGCATTCTTCAGTTTTGTTGTTTTTATGCACCCACGTGTATGAAACAGCCCAGAAAGCTGTGATTCTTTGATTCTTCTCCATCTTTAAGGAACAGGCAAACAATCATATTGCCACCTTCTGGGATGTACACCATTAAAGCTGTTTCTATAGTGAATGAGCTTTATGGAAATTAGCTTTACAAATTGGCGATTGGAAACCTAAGCTTTTGTTGTTGACTTAGTTAAATTAAAATGTTTCTTTATGCTCAAAGTACCATCTGTCAAAATGAAGCCAAAAACATTTAGCATCACATGACCAGAGTAAACCCATTAACCCAAGCCTCTTGCTAAATCTGACTT
Source organism: Nannoperca australis (assembly GCA_036023655.1). NCBI lineage: Eukaryota > Metazoa > Chordata > Actinopteri > Centrarchiformes > Percichthyidae > Nannoperca > Nannoperca australis. Next base: position 64,583 of record JAVQJD010078834.1, read on the forward strand.
ATGTCAATAGTCCTGATAAGAATGTTTTACATGTGGTTTCTCCTGTTCCTCATATGCAGACGTCATCATATCTCTGTGTGCTACAGTAACCTAATCCTGTTTTTGTATCTCTGTGTTTTCAACCAGCCAGCCAGCAGTGTGAGCAGCCAACAAAATGAGTGTTATCAAGTATCAGTGCTGTTTTTACTGCTACAATCATGTGCCAGACAGAGATAGAGGTGATGGAGCGAATATGAATGTGAGCTATAGAGAGGAAAGGAGAGACCAGGCCAGAGGGAAGTATTGAAGTGAGTATAGGATATTAGAGGAATAGGGAAAGTATTAAAAAAAGAAATAGAAAGAAAAACAAAGATTAAGTGATGGAGACATACACTGAGAAAGTGCTCTAACATGTCACATGTGAGTCTGCAGTGGTGTTGCCAAAGAGAGGCTCTATTTTTAGGGAGGAATGTACACAGAGGCCTCGTGGAAAGAGACCATAACAACAAACAGTATGCAACACACTCCTACAAAGAGACAGCCCCGTTGGGAACATACAGTCACACAGCATCAACACAAGAGAAAAGAGGAAGAGGGTCCAGGAAAATGTCGAGACATCAGATTGCTGTTGAGATCTGAGAGCTTCAAATACAGAGTGGGACGCCCAGAAGACATATGAAGAGAGAGAAGAGAAACAGGTAAGACATGTATTACAGTAAGCATTGGACTTGTTTTGTCCAATATATGATGAGTGCACAGCTTAGAACAAATATGATAGATTATATAATAAATATTAATCAAACATAAGCTTGTTTTATATTGAGCTCACTTGGTGAAGTACAAGTACAAGGTACAAATTGTGTACAATCATCTGTTAAAGTTGACACTTTGTATTATGTTGCTTTAAATGTAGAACAATATATTTATTTCTGTTATTATGCACATTTTGTACTCATATCTAATGCACACAGCAGAGGGGGGGGGGAAGCTGCAGTCACATTCATTTAGTTTAAAAGCCAAAATGAAAACAAAAACAGCTCAAAGGTCCACATAAAACACCATCACACAACAGAAGCACCACTTGTTCCACAACAGTGAATGCAAATCCCGCAGCAGAAACAGTTGTTCAGGTTGTAGTAATCTACTTAGACAACTAGTCTCCAAAGTAATTAGACAGTTGTCCTCTGGGCCCAATTCATAAAATGTCTGTGCAGCTGTGCTGACCCATGTGCCTAAACGCAATCATCTAAAGCCTAAAACAAAGTTAATGTTATAGTTGTGATATGGACAGGGTTTAAATTTATTGTTTTTCTGTAAACTAGACATTTTGGCTGTGATTTTAGAGAAAGCTTACCAAGAATATGTGCAGGCTAAATTGGGGATACATGACACAGGACAGTGTTGAATCTAATTCCACCAGCCTGGCTGTCTACTAATGATTTTGAATTTGTTTGTTTTACTACCCTTATGATCCTTGTCAATTCTGTGGATTTTAATGCATATGGCTGATATTAATCAATTATATCAGATCAATTCTAAAGTGTCTTATGAATGAGAGCTGTGGCCTTCTCAAAATCTTTTTATTGCTAATGAAATAATTTGACAATAGCAACATGATGTTTCTCCTCAGCATGGACCAACCAGAAGTCAAGGCCTTCCACTTTAAAGACAGGGAGCAGTCCTCCAACCTGCTCCTGCAGCTCAACAGACTGAGGCAGGACAACATCCTGACTGATGTGTCACTGTATTCAGATAACACAGAGATAACATTCCCATGCCATCGTAATGTCCTGGTCTCCAGCAGCCCCTACTTCAGAGCCATGTTCTGCAATAACTTCTTAGAGAAACAGCAGACCAAGATTAACCTGAAGGGCATTACATCAGCCATTCTGAGCAGTATCATTGACTATGTATACACAGGACTCATTAGTATCCGCATTGATATTGTCCTGCCTCTGATGCACGCGGCATCCATGTTGCAATATGGCCGCCTTTTTGAGGCTTGCTCAAGCTTCCTTCAGGAGCAACTGAGTCCTGACAACTGTTTGAGCATGATAAGACTCTCTGAGATCATGAATTGTAACAGTTTGAGAGACAGAGCAAAGGAGATGGCCATGAAGAGCTTCTCTGATGTGTCAACGTCTGAGGATCTCTGTGAGCTCTCTTTGCCAGAGCTCATGGGATACCTGGAGGATGACAGTCTTTGTGCAAAGGAGGAGCAGGTGTTTGAGACTCTTGTTGCTTGGATCCACCATGATCCTTTATCCAGGCGTGGTGCCATCAGTGACCTTTTCAAGAAAGTTCGCCTTCGCCACATCCATCCCACCTACCTCTTCCAGTTCATAGCCAACAACCCTCTTATCCAGTCCTCTACCCTCTGCACTGAGCTCATAGAATCTGTGAGGCGCCTGATGTTTTCTGTCAGCACAAAATGCATTGGAGAGACAGCAGTTGACTTCAAACCTCTCTGGGTGGCACCGAGGCGATACTCCTACCACGACATGTTGGTGGTGGTAGGAGGGAGGAAGAACAACGAGCAGACCTCGAGAGAGGCACTTGTTTTTGACGAGAAGAGCGAGAAGTGGCAGTGGCTAACCAAGCTGCCCGTTCGTCTGTATAAAGCCTCCTATGTCGCCCTTCACAGTGTCTTGTATGTCATCGGAGGCCTGACCACAAACACAGCGTACAGCCAAGTCAGTACGAGTGTCTACACCCTCTCTCTCAAAACCAACCAGTGGCGGACTGTAGAGCCCATGCTGGAGCCGCATTTTGCCCACCAGAGTGTCTCCTACCTCCACTTCATCTTTGTCCTGGGTGGCCTTGGGCCTGACAGACGATTGACAGACAGTGTGGAGAGGTGAGGTAGACCATAATCATCCACACATACAGCATAAAACACACAAATGGGGCACATAATAACACATCTCTCAATAATTCTATCAGGTACAACAGTATGTTTAACCAATGGGAATCTATGGCACCCATGCCTGAGGCTGTGTTGCACCCTGCGGTGGCTGCTGCTAACCAGAGGATCTTTGTTTTTGGAGGAGAAGATGCAATGCAGAACCCGGTCAGAATAATACAGGTATTACACAACATTCTTCAATCACTGAGCCAGTTTATGTTTTCACAAGTCTATCCATTCTCATTCATTCGTTCACTCAATCTGTTTCACTTCACCATTGTCTCCCCTTCCCCTTCTGTAGGTGTATCACATTGCCAGGAACATGTGGTCTAAGATGGAGAATCGAACAGTGAAGAATGTGTCTGCCCCTGCCGCCATTGTGGATGACAAAATCTACATCATTGGAGGTACATAATAGTGGTGACAAAGGCTAATAATGACAAAGGAATGTAGAAAGAGAAAGAGCCATAAACATTTTGCTGGAATTCGTTAGTATTGATTTAATTCCTGATGAATGAGATTGTAGAGTTACATCAGTGCATTGTGCTTGATCCACTCGTGCCACCCTTCTCAAATTAATGTCTCCCCTGTCCCAGGATACACCAGGAGAATGATTGCATACGACATCAAGGCCAACCAGTTCATCAAGTGCGCAAACCTGAAGGAAAGGAGGATGCACCACTCTGCCACCGTTCTCAACAACAAACTCTATATCACCGGCGGACGTTACGTCAACGGCCACGACGTCATTGAGGACTCAGACAATTTCGAGTGCTATGACCCAAAGACCGACACTTGGTCATCTAAAGGGACTCTACCGTATAAAGTGTTTGACCACGGCTCCCTGACTCTGACTTATGTCTCACAAACATGGGCAAAATCATAGCTGAGGTCTGATTCATATTTTAATGCCATTAATTTGTAACCAATTTATTTAAAACTGAACAAAAGTGTTCATGCAGAAAAATGACAAATTATAAATAGTGTTTTTCATTTTATAGCACTATTCATGCTTTCATGGTGGATGGACTTATTTAAAAGTCCCTGATACTTAGAATCATGCATACCTCAATAATTCAAATATTTTCTATGTAAATATAAGAATCTTGATACCTGAAAATATTCCACATCTTTCCTATTTTTTTATTTAACAACCAAACCTGTGAAAACAAGCTATGCTGCTGCACAGCCCCTTCGTAACCTGTCTGACTTCACAAAGGGTGAAAGTGCTATTTTGGGCCTGCTCTAAATCATGAGATTTCACTTGTCATGTTTAAATCCTGGGGCTGTGTACTGTTTGGTGCAATTCAAAGCTATGCTCAGCTGTTACGTCTGAACCTACTGCTGGGTCTGGTGAACGTCTGGATCACTGTCTGTAGTTTCAGTGCAAAATGATAATAAATTATTTCGACAACATTGTTACCAAATATTTTCATGAAGTGCTGAAATAAAAATAAAAGCATAAGAATGTGTTTAAAATGTAGTAAATGTTTTTGATGTTTTTCACATTGGACTTATTACCCTTGTATGATAGAATACACAGCATAGTTCTGTATAATCACTGTATGTATGTATCTGTATGCTGAAATAGTTTTCTACAGTACAGTTTTTTCTGTTTTTTATTTACAATAAAGGTTGATTCACATGTGGCCTCTCTTTATCTCTCTGCTTAGTCAGTTAACAGTGAATGCAATCTGAGCAGCACATCTTGTATGTGTCATCATGTGTTTGTCTGTCTGACCTCGCTCACTCTCCTATCCACACAAGACCTTTACAAGCCCAGACAGGTTCCTGCCATCCACACACACGGGGGCACAGAAGAGAGTACAGAAAAGGTATACGTTTACAGAGAACAGCCTTAAATATCATCCAGTGGAAACATGTTGAAATGGCTTTGCTCCACATGTTGCAGGTAAAATTAAAGCCAGAGGTGCCACAAGATGTCTCAGCTGGCTAACATGAAAATGTTTGTTTCTGTTCTGCAGAAATCACATGGAGATGGACAGGAAAATGGGAGTAAGATGCAGTAAAGTCATCGAAGACAGATTTAGCTGCCTGTTTACCAAGCACGGCAGAATATCACTAGTGATTTAGTTATGTGCTCATGAGACCACAATTTAGAGGGCTTCAAAAAAGACATTTAATGTTAATGTGAATATATGCAGGTAATTTATCTGTTTAAAGTATAACACAACCTCATTCTAAATTATTCCCATAACTAAGGATCAGCAACAGCTAACGTGATTACTTCATTTAATTCATCAACGACTTTGAGAGATCAATGTCAGCCATTTCATGTGGAGTAAACATCCGGTGACCAGGAGGAATTACACAGGAGTCTATGTACATTTCTTTGAAACCAGAAGTCACTGGGTCAAATGTTTCACTCGCTCACTGCCAGCGAATAGAGTCCAGGGGACAGTGGGTGGAGTGGGTTGAGAAAAGGTGGGGGACTGGAAAAACTATAGGGGATCTGATGTTATTTTGAGAAACAAACAAAGATGGCGAATGTTACACCACGTGAGGCATGTGGTCGTGTTGGTTGCCATGCAAGCTGGCAGATGTGAGAGACAACTGAGAGCGCGAAAAACTGATGAGCGGGGTTTCACAACAGAGAATCTGTGTGAGTGATGAAACTCAACCGAGAGGAGCAGCAACAGGTGTCTATGTGAGTGACTGTGTGCATATGTGAGTGTGTATGTGTGTGCTTTTGGAGGGTCGAGCAGGACCAGCTGTACCGTCTGGTCACATCACAACAAAAACAGGGATGATGGACAGAGGAGAGAGAGGGAGAGAGAGATGATTCTCTAATAACCTCTTAAATTGTTAGAATTTGATGCTTCATGCATCCATGTGTCTCAAAAACTTTGATATAAACATGGACAAGATCTTGATTTTGGAAACTTTTCACCTTGAAATGACCTTCTCTGCTGAACATATAAGAATTAAACACTATATATAGATACACACTGTTTATGTCAATTACAACAGGACTAAGAATCTACAGCGACACTGCTTTGAGGCAAATGCTAATGTCAACATGCTAATGCTTAGCAGGTATAATATTTACCACGTTGAGAATCTTGGTTTAACATGTTAGCATTTTAACGTTTGAAAGTACAATTAAGGCTAATGGGAAGTCAGGGGATCGTCTGGGAGCATGAATATTTATACTAAAATTTGTGTCAATCCATTATGTAGATGTTATTTCAATTAATAAGTAAAACCTTTGACATGCTGGTAGCACTAAGTATAAAGTCAGGAGGATTCATCCTCCGGGGACCATGAATAGCTTTGCTACGCTATGTGCGTAGCATGACTAAAAACTATGACTTTTTAGTTTGTCTTGTTAACAAAAGAGTTGTGTAAACTACTTTATATTCACACAAACTGGACTAAAACTAAACACACAGCACATCTCTGATTCATCATTGTTTGTGATTGCCTGAATAAACTAAACAGATACTCTTTAGACTCTCAGGTCAGTCAGTCAGTCCGTCATCAACTGACCGAGCACTTGCTGGGACTTTCCATGACATCCTGTAGTTTGGCCTACTCTGAAAATAGACTTAATTAGACTTTAGGGACTCACAGCACCATGTACATTACTGTATACCACCTGTAGCTAACACAATAGCCTAATACCTTTTTAGTCTTCCACAAGTTCCACTATTTACACACACCAAAGCAGTTCTTTATGGGGAACTGTTGTGGATCACTTCTGCAATGGCTGCAATTGTAAGACATGGTCAATAAACCTAGTCAGACTACATCTTCCCAGTGTGCTTTGATATATTTTCATGTGATGTCTTGTTGACAGATTTTAACATGTGGTGTGTGTGCAGACCTCTTTGACCTTTTGCATATATTAGGGTGTTACATTAAAACCTCAGACATGACAGATGCAGCTGTTCCAAAAGCTTCAGCAACCCAAGATCTGTAATAAACAGTGCAGTAATGTTTAAATTAATTAAATGATTTCAATAAAACATAGACTGAAATGCAATTTTGCTGAGAGAGAACCACTTTCCATACTGCAAGTACACAAAATGCAACAAAGGAAAAGAATCACCAGAGACTTTGTTAAATGTGTTTTTACTTATAGCACTACAGGGTAGATTGTAACCATAGGTTATAAGAAAACACATCAGCAAGCCTGGTCATGCTACACACAGGATGTGTCCCAACACAAGCACTAGGTGTGCTGAAAGGCTGGCCTGCTGGTTCTTGGAAAACAGGCACACTAGTTGTGCACCATGTGCTGCTGCTGAAATGTTTTGCAGACTGTATAGTGTGTCATCAATTATGGGGACCAAGAAAATCCCCTTTCTTTCCCTCCTCTCACTGCATCAGTGCTGACATGTGAGCATACACTCATTCACTCACATGGCTATAGATACACACACACACACACACACACACACACACGGCTGTGGCTTTTCTTTTTACTGAGAATAAATACACACACAAAGTGTTTCTCAAGCTGCAAGATTTTAGGAAGTGAACTTTACATCAGCAGTCACATGACATCAATGATCAAAACGGGGTGTATTTTAGTTGAGACATTAATAGCACTTCCTCGTTGATTCCTTTGTTATCATTCTTACTGTATGCTGATATAAAATCCACTACAAAACACTTCCTGATCTTTCACTACAACAATGGACATTTACTTTTTGAATGAGGTTCCTGGTAATTGACAATGGAAGGACTAGTTAAATTACATGAGAAAATAAACAAACAGATGTAAACTTGATTCCCAAAAGCCTCACAGATGAGTGTGTAAATACGTCATGTGTTTAATTAATCTGATAGGAGCTGACCCAGTGGCCTGGACAAACATAGTTATATATTATCTTTAATGACACAGTCCGAAATTAACAAGATACCAGTCTTCACAAATCAGTTGGTGCTGTTTTGGAAAAATCAACATACAATGCTAACCCCTCTGCCGACACGCACACTGCCACACAATCCACAATGCAACCCAATACTCTGGAGGAATCCAAAGGACAACTTCATCTATTTATAATAGCGGGAGTGACTAAGAATGAGGGGACTTTACAGCCACGTTAATGAAATGTTTTCTTTTCCTTTATATTTACAATGACATAAAGTCAGTACTGATAAGCTTGGGCAAAACACTTCCTGAACAGTAATTACTTTTATCAACACCAATGCATTAGCCATTAGAAAATGCAGTGAGACACTGTATTGTTATAGTCCAGAGGTTTTCAAATTGTGAGGTCTTGAACTGGGTCTGTAGCAAAGTCAGAAGAAGGCTGCAGTTTGATTTTGTTAATATATCACATAGTGGATGAGAGTGTCGGGATATGTGTATCATCAATAAACCTCACTGCTGAAAGAAGTACTCAGATCCTTTAGTTAAGTAAAGAAGGTTAAATCTTGTCTGTGCAAGATAAAAAATGCTAATGTTTTAGGACTTCACAGCCTCTTCTGTTAGTTTTGTTGCAGGGCAAGTTAGAACTTTATCATTCTAATAAGCATCTTTGCATATCTCAAACATGAGCATGACTAATAAGTCACATAACTCAAAACACCTGTGGGTATTCAGGGCCTTTAAGAATGCATCATATTTTAAAAGTTGTTCATATGTTTTTGGCCAGAGCCTCTTTTTGAAGAGACTGTTGACATTTTTGAACAGTCAATCAGACTACAAAGAGGAGCTAAACAACCACAAAGATACAAAGAACAGTAAAAATATGCACAACAATTATAAAAGGACTCAAACAACTCCAAAGAGATGCAATATGAGAACAAAAAGATGCAACACAATCACAGCATCAGTCATAGTTGTTTTGTGCCTCTTTGAATCTGTGGGTCTACTCTAACGAAGGAGGGGTGGGGTTAGGGGGGTTACATGTCTGTTCCCTGGGGCCATCTGTCTTTGGCTGTTAATGTGGTGAAGTAATAAGTAGGCTACAATATTCCCTCTGAAATGTAGTGGAGTTGAAACTAGCATAAATTGGAAATTCACAAGTGTCCAAGTTTCTTAAAATCAAGTTAATATTTGAGTAAAAAGTACTTCCACTCCAGGTGACAGAAGAGACACCTACATCATTGTCTGTCCCGAGCCATTCAACATTTAGAAAAAAGTTTCCTGAGGGATTCATCGAGATGTTTAAGATCCTTAAACATGAATTTCCTTGGTGTCCCCTGTCTCTACCTTTCCATGACATTAAGAGTGTTGGTACCTCTGCTCTTCTTTCCAAGAGGTTTTGCAACGCTCAAGTTGATAAACAAAGCCACGTGTTGCAGGGAAGTTTCCAAAGTGGGTGGATCTCATGTATTTCCGGGTTCTGAGTTGAGGATATAAGAAGAGCTGCGCAATGTCAACAGTAGAGCAGAAATACGTCCAGGACAAATCGCTTTCAAGAAGGGCCACATCTTAACTCAAACAAGGACTATTTCCTGATATTTATCCATTTATTTAACGCATCGTCATCGAGCCAGGATGCCTTTCCTCGGACAGGACTGGAGGTCACCGGGTCAGAGTTGGGTTAAAACCGAGGAGGGATGGAAAAAGACAACAGCAGACGGCAAAAACAACAATGTCTCCGTGGAGAGGTTGGTCATTAAACTAGTCCTGAGGAGTGACGCCGTCTTCTTCACGACAGTTTTGAATTGCTCGTCTTTTAAATGCGAAAAGAAACGAACAGAGGGGTAGATATTTTGAAGGAAGTCCAAACAGCATTATGAACAAAGGCAGGGTGACAGACTGCGTGCCCACACCTACATATTGTTTCTTCCCATGAACCTCAGTGCCTTTGTTTTTCTGGGTCCATGTTACTTTTCCAGGCTAATCCCTAAACTATTAATAACCTCACAACAAGTGAGTGGATTAGCACACGTCTGCTGAGTCTGTCCACTTTCCAAAAATGACTACACTCACTTCTAACACGAAAAACCTGCGTCAGAAATATGGATTTGACACCTTTTGGTTTTAATGCTAGCTTCGTGTTACTGAAAAGGAATCAAAAGTGCAGCGTGTGAAGTCTGCGATGAGATAAAGTGGTGAAATGATGCCTTTAATGAAACCTGGGTCCTTGTGTTTTTCCAGCTTCTGCAAAGCTGAGAAGGAGGAGTGTTTCAACAAGGAGAACCTGCTGCTCTCTCTCGGCTATGACATGGCTGCCAAGAAGAGAAAAAAAGACCAAATGAACAACAACACCAAGGTCCCCTGTGAGTTACAATGAAAGGGCCACACAATCTGACCTATTGTATAAATATGCAAAGGATGACATTTAGTTTTTTATGTGTGGGGTTATTAATCATAATAAGTAGTAATAATATACTAAAGTTAAGTTCCGGACCAAACATATTAGCAGAAGACGCTCATAAGGATGTTATGTAACATTCATGGGGAGAACACTTCCCTTTATAATATTATTTATGATTAAATTCCATCATTTCAATTTTTATGGTAACATTTTTCATTAAACTCTATTTCAATAATACAGACTCTGAAATTGTATCTGTGATGTGTGCATGTCCATTTGTCACAATGCCTATAAGCTGCTTAATGAGGGAAGGCCACTAATATAAACATTCTGCTTTCTCACAGATTTCCACAGGGAAAAGTGGATTTATGTTCATAAAGGAAGCACCAAGGAGGTAACAAACCAACTCATGTAGTTTCACATCAACTTTTCATATCATCATTGATAATGTAAACATGCTGAGAAAACCCTATGCTCCTGCCGAGTATCGCAATCTAATACCCTGATAATTAAATTCTCCCAGCGCCACGGATATTGTACACTGGGAGAGGCCTTCAACCGCTTGGATTTCTGCAGTGCCATCAAGGACACGAGGAGATTTAATTACGTCGTCAGAGTGAGTCCTCATCTCTTTCTTTACTTCCAATTAATCTTCTCCCTTTTTTATTTCTCTTCCTGTTGTTAATAGGATATGTTTTGTATTGTTAGTGGCAGAGAAGGGGTTAAGGTTAGGAGGGTGTGTAGGCGTCTGCTAGGCTCTTATCAATGCTCTGCAGACAAGGGTGATGATACCGACCCAGGGAGTGTGTGCGTGTGTGTGTTTGCGAGTAAAAGTGTGACATTTTGCCTGAATATGATTGCTAAAGCAATTTGGCATCCCTAAATTGAATTCAACCAAACCCGTGTTTAAAATCAATTCCAATTTGCTACCTTGTGCAGTTCATTTACTTTAAGAATTTTATGAGTCTGAATTGTAGGTAAAATTGTAAAATTGATGCCCAGTGCTGTACCCTTAAAATGTCCCGCAATGTCACTACACACACTACACTTGGGATGCCAAATGGCTTTGTAAAAAAATGTCCACTAAAGGGAAGATGTGACAGCATCGGAATTCATTACATCATTTTCAGTAATTATGAGATATCACATAGTTGATATCCCATCAAAGTGTCACCACACTGAACCAAGCACCAGCTCTCCCACATGTGCTCCCATGTGAGCTGAGGGCTGCATGTGGGCCGGGTGTGTGTGTGTGTGTGTGGGGGGGGCAGACAGCTGTGCAGTGAGGTGCGACCACCCGACAAGGGTTTATGGAACCAGACCCGGTGGTTGTCAGGTGATTCAGAGCCCCAAATACACACACATACACACACACTTGTCTCTGCCAGACTCAGGCCGCCTCCTCTTGTGTTGTCTCCTACTCTTTTCTCTCTGTCTCTCTTCACTCATTATACGCCAAAACGTCTGTGTCTTCCTTATTTAAGTTCCATGCTAATGAATGTGATGGGATGTACCAATTCAGACTTGGTCAGGAGGAGGTTTTCCATTTTGTCAGGACAGTGAGATTTCAGTGGACTGTGTGTGGTGTAGGGGTATGATATCAGCATTATTATATTTCTGAGATATCAGAATACAAAGTAATCTGGTATTACACAAGTGAGCTAAGTTTTTAATCTCTTTACACAACACACTTTCCACAGATAGTTGGCCATTTGTTTTTGTCTCTGTTGAAGTTTTGGATTGACCTTTTAGCGCATGTTCCAGCTAACAAGTGCAATGTAGCGTGATAAGCCCAAAGAACAATATGGCTGTGTAACACTAGCATCTACTCTGGACATGGTGTCCTAGGTCACTGCTCTTCACTGTGTCTGATGGCATTTGTGGGTTCATTTAACTCCGTCTCAGTTACACAGATCAGGTTCTTCCACAACGGGACAACAAGTGGTCTGCTCTCTTTTCTTCAGTGCTGACAAATGGAGGTTATTTCAAGGAGACTGAAACCTTTTTAAAATGATCTTCTGTAGCAGTGCCATTAGATAGTAACAAGGAGACGCAGTGGTCCTAATACTGTTGGTGCATTTGTGGAAAATGTATGAGCTGCACGCCAACTCGTGAAGTGTAGTTTAGCGAACAGCGGGGGCTAAAAGTAGATATGGAAAACGCACATTGTTCTGCCCGGCTGCTCTACAAAGAGAGGAACACTTGATGAGCTGCTAAAAGAAGAAACGCATGGGATTAGGTTTTAGGAATGGAGCTGGAAAGAATGAAAAAAGGGAGCCAGGAGGAAGTGAATAAGCTTAAAATTGGTTAAAACATTATTTATTTTTTAAACAGACTGGGAGGTTGAGGATGTAGTAATTTGGGTCAAAGCTGGGTATTATTAAGACCCCCAAACTCATCAACTTTTCATTTAGGATTTGGCTGAGTACTTACAGTAGGTGCCATTTGTAGGAATAAACTTGCATTTTTCATTAATCAGTTTTAAGAGCTCAATTTAGAAATATGCAAACTTTGTGCTGTCTACTTTTGTACGCCTCTCATAACGTGCCTACTAGCACTGCTAGGTATGCCTGAGAAAGTACCCCACAATATGTTGATGTTGATATAATGACAGAGGTCACATGCTCCGGTCAGAATTGCGCAAGGGGAAGCTTGAGTTTCTCCATGATGTAACAGCATCTGTAACATACCAGACATGCCACCCTGGAACCCGCTGTTTACCCGCGAGCCAACGCCAACAACCTCGCAGACACACAAGCATGCTTGGACACACGAGTGGACCCGCACTCTGTCAAATGATTCAGCTAATTCACATGACGGGAGGATCAGAAGTCAAATGATTCAAAGCTTGTTTGTGGAGGCTGACGTTGTTGACGGCCTGGGCTGTCGTCCAGCACCTTTCCAGCAGCTTCTTCCCCTAAAGAGACTGCTCGAGAATAATCACAGCAAAGAATGCTGTTATATAGTTGTTGGATCCAGCTTCAGCTGAGAGTAATGACCAGGTGGAAAAGCTCCAAATTTGTTCTAGACAGCATTTATATTGTTAGGAGTGCAAGTGCCCTTTGTAAGAATGCAGCATAACAAACATTAAGTAATGAGGCAACAGAACAGAGTCTCAGCAGCGGACAGGAGGTAATTTATGTTGTGTTTGTTTCTTTCTGTTTCTTTCTCTGCTCTAGCTCCTTGAGCTTATCGCCAAGTCCCAGCTCCCCTCGCTCAGCGGAGTGGCGCAGAAAAACTACATGAATATTCTGGAGAGAGTGGTACAGAAAGGTGAGCCCCGTTGCTCTTTTTAAAGTCACTCAACTAGTTTGCTTCTTAGTTTCTTTCCTTTAGGCATCCAAGGGTTTCATCTTTCCGCTGTGGCACAGTCGCCCCTCATTCAGTCTATTTAATTTTCCTTATAGTTGGATCAAATATACAGAGAAATACAGTCCTGATCTTTCTTATACACATTAACACACACGATAAGTAGAGCAAAGATGAAACCTTCCTGTTTGCACCAGTAAGTGAGAAAATGAGCCCTGACCACATCTGAAGAAGGCCGGGGAGTGAATGTAGTGTTTTAATGGCACAGTGAAAAACACTGACAGTCACCAGACCCCTCTGCAAGCCACAGTGTAAACTAAATGTTCCCTCTGCTAAACAGAGATTCAGGTTGTTTAGGTGGCGTTATGAAACCTGTTGGCCAAATATTATGAGCGTTGTAGGAGGAGAGTACAGCCACTCCAAAACATTTTTTTTATTAATGTGCTATTCGATGATTCACAATAAATATTTTACTGTTTGCCTGGTAGTGACTAATCTTCCTGTAAAACCAAGGCTTTAATACCTCACTTTTAGGTCATGGTTGTGGTAATAAATTGATTTTAATGAATGTCTTCTGATTTCCTCCTCAGTTCTCAATGACCAGCAGAACGTTCGTCCCATCAAGGAGCTGCTGCAGATGCTCTACGTCTCACTGTGTGGTCTTGTTCAGGACATGGGCAAGTCAGTCCTGGTGGGGAACATCAACACCTGGGTGCACCGCATGGAGAACATCATGCAGTGGCAGCAGCAGCTGGACAACATCCAGATCAACAGGGTAAAGATCTGCTTAAAATATGAGAGCATGAGCTGGATTCACAAATAATATATCCATATTTATGACTTCATCTGCCTCCTGTTTCCTTCAGCCCCTATCTGCAGGCATGGCTCTGACTGACCTGCCTGCCAGTCTACAGCTGAACATCATGCAGCGTCTGTCGGATGGCAGGGACCTGGTCAGCCTGGGCCAGGTGTGCCCCGAGCTGGGGGCCCTCGCTGAGGACCGGCTGCTGTGGAAGAGGCTCTGCCAGTACCACTTCACAGACAGACAGGCATGTAGAAATCAATGGATGATCTGTAAATATGTGTAAAATAAGAACGATGCACTCTTCATTAGCCATACATAAGTTTGCATACATGGCAGGTTCGCCTTTGTCATTGTTCTCTAACGATGACACTGCTTTAGATGCCATACACTCTCACTCTGCAACAATGTGTGTACTGACACTACTGTATCCTAGCACCATGCTCAAAAGCATTGATTGATAAGATTAATAAGCATTTGAGGCAGTGTCAGGCTTTAAGCTAAAGTAGGCTACAGTAAAGCTTTCCTACAGGTTACAGTATAATGTGTGTTTGGGGAACTACTCCTCTTCTGAGCTGTTACTTTGTGCGTAATAGTGAAATGGGCTACAAAAGAAATTCTAAAGTAGATATTTCAAAGTATTTTTCTCTCCCTGGGTTATGTCTTGAAGTATGTTTTTTTCTCTTCTTCAGATCCGAAAGCGCCTGATGGTGTCAGATAAAGGTCACCTGGAGTGGAAGAAGATGTACTTTAAGCTGAGCCGCTGCTATCCTCGCAGAGAGGAATATAGTGACACCCTGCACTTTTGCACACACTGCCACATCCTTTTCTGGAAGGTAGTGTATTTTTCTCCCTCTCACTTTGCGCTTGATCAAAGTGGATATGAAACTAACATGTTACCGTTAGTAAAGCTGCACTTTGAAGATAAAATTAAATATTAATTGTTGTGTGTTTTTGTTTCTTTTCACAGGACACAAACCATCCCTGCACAGCCAACAACCCAGAAAGTTGCACCATGTCCCTCTCCCCTCAAGACTTTATCAACCTTTTCAACTTCTGATTCCCTCCCCTTAAATCCAGATAAACTGACTGTACATACTGTACATAGAAATGTACAATATTGTTTTTTGTTTAATAGCGCAATCAATTCCTGGATGTGTATTCAGTTGAGGTATGACTGGAGGAGGCTCAGGCAGGGACAATTATGCAATCTAGTTTATTTAGAAAGAGTACAGAGGCTTCTGGAAGAGTTCAATGTTGAAAGTGAGTGAATGTGACGGAGAGGAAAAGGGACGAGGGGAAGAGCAATGGATAAAGGAGACACTTATCTGTCTTAGTTTAATGTGTTTTTCAGAATTTGACACCTCCAAAGTTAAAACACCTCTTGACCTTTAGATGCGATGCATACTCTTATTCTTCCCAAATTGGAGAATTTGGTTCTGTTGTTGTATTTTTGGTTTTCAGTCGACACGGGAAGTAGGAAGATTATTCAAACCTGTTTGTTTAATGTTTGAAATTGTGATGTATTACAAGGCCTGCTCACGTGGGAGGATGCAATGTGTTTGACGTTCAAATGAAGTTTGGCACTGGGACGGAGAGTAAATTATGAGTGGCTGCAGTAAGAGATAATGAATGTAAGCAATGGAGTGGGTAATTGACCATTAGACTGAGCGATGATTCTTTGATATGTTGACACACCACAGTGTTTTTTATTTTTCTTTGTTTTTCACTTTTATAAAGATTTAATATTACTTTTTTGTATTAATTGTGTGTTCATTGTCTGCTGTGGATGCTATAGCAGCAGCACCTGAGTGCAGTATTACCAAAGAAATCGAAGTCACTATAGCAGTGGTGTGTGCCTTTTATCATGAAACTTGAAACTGGTACAGCTTATTCCTTGTTTGTTTTCAGATCTTGTCTGATGCTGTTTTTATCACCATCAACACGTCTCATTTACAGAAGAGTGCAATTTAAGATCGGATGCTCTGATACTAAAGTTGACTGTCTGAAACATCTTGTTTTTCTGTAACGTCCTGCATGTTTTGTTTTTTTTAAACACCCAGCTGAATGTGTTTATTTATTTATTGAGATTTTGGAAAGTGGCTCAACTTGCACTGTTGGGTTTGAAGGAATGGAAATAATGATATAAAGGTGCAATTTGAGCCAGACTTTTCTTAATCACTGCTCAGGCGGTGAGGAATGATGTACCTGCTATGCAATGCATTCTGTTTATGTTCTGTTGACTAAATAAAGGAAAATAACTTGACCTCTGCCATCACTTCCATGTGACTTTTCTCAGCACACACTGAAGCATCATGTAGGACAATTGTTAACATGTCATCATCATTTCATTTCACTGGTTTCCTGCTGGAGGTGACCTGGAGCAGGTAGGTTTGCCTGCTCTCTATTGGACAAATGATGAACTGCAAGTAAGTTTAAAAAAAATCCACCTTGGTGTGGATGCTGGTTTTACTTGGCACCATCACTATATATGGGAGATTGTTTTCTTTGTTTTACAGAGTTTCCATCACTGTTCATATCTGGATTTTCTGAGTTTCTGGAAACTGACTACACAATGAAAGACAAAGCTGAGGCTCTCTATAAAACATCTTAAAATACAAGTGGGCCTCCCTAGTGTCATTTAACCAAAACGAACTCACGGGTATTAGCCTTATAAGCTGTTATCAGAAAAAACTGTGTTCACAAGTTTGAAAAGGTAATCTTCTCAAACTGTTTTAATTGTTGCAGGACAAACGCTGAAGTCAAAACAAAATTTTAAAAAAGCAAGTGAAACTCATTTTTTGCATGATTCTCAGACAATATAAACAATATAATAATTAACTGCTGGTTACACAATGTTTTGAAATAAATAATATGTATACAAATATTATGTAAATATTCATTTTAACAAGAAATATGATTTAGCACATAGGTCATTGTAATTGTGCGTCGCCCACTGCACCATTGCACATACAGTACTGCCCTGCTCCTCAGGTAGTAAAGGTAGCTTTTACAGAGTAGTTCAACATGTGTGTGACTGGCAAAGGAATGGATGGTACAGCTGTCAAAGCAACAATACACAGGCATCATTTTAAGGCCATATACATAGTTCATTCGGCCCACAAAGAGAGTAAATCTATCTTTTTACTATACTGATCACAAACGCTGATATGTCATCTTCGTTTTCCTCATAAACCCAGTTACAAATCTGCTGGTTTAAGGCAATACTCCCCATCAGTTTTACATCAAAAAGATCCTAGTGTATTGTTACCTCGACCACAGAAAAAGAAGGCAATGTTAATGTTACATTCCCGTCTTTGTTTTATCTGAGTTAAACATTAGAATTTCTCGGAATTCTTATCTATCTAAAGCTGCATTTGGCTAGCTAGCTACCACACTACTCATTTTCTTTAATAAACCCCCTCCTCCCTCCCTCCCCCCTTTTTGTATCATGCAAACATATCGTCTACAGCTTGTGCCTCATGAAACACATAATAAGCACCAGTAACAACTTTCTGATTTCAACTCCAGCCATTAGGAGTCACCAGTGTTTGACATTACGTAACAGTTACATCAGTTCAAATGAAAGTTATGAAGCTTGTTGCATATCATCATTTCATTGGTTTCTAAAAAATGTGTGTGTGCCTCCTGCATCCCTTTTCTGCATCTCTTCCAAAGTATGCTAAAATATGACATGCGCAAAGGAAATGTGGGGTTGTAATATTATATTCAAGCCAGTAGAGTCTGGTGGGCTCATGATGTGGACAGCAGCACCCTTGAATTTAAACCTTATTTTTATGCAGCAGCAGAGCTTGTTTAACACAGGGAAGGAAACTGCCCTGTTCTCCTTGCCTGCCTTAATTAGAATAGTTGTCAATTGGTTATTGAGTACTGAGTTCGCACTGAGCCACACCTATCAGACTTGGACCCATAACCCTTAAATCCAACTCTAACACGCTTTAATAACCATTCGACTTTGGCAACATTTCACTGTCTTTCTGAGCTCCCAGTGCATGCGCTCCAGAGGTGAGAGAGGAGGTGTGGGGTGAAAATCCACAAAAACCTCCCAGACGGTATAAATACCAACGGCAGAGGATCCCGAGATGCTGAGGATCTGCAGTGGTTAATGAGGTGTAGCCAGGAAAGAAGTCGTCACTGTGGAACTGCAGTCCTGCGTGTGCAAACAAATGAGCACTGAGCATAAAGTGACACATGCATACACAAATATATAGACTTGCTTTTTGTAGTTTTGAGAGAGAAAAAGAGTGGCATGCTTATAAATAAGACTTAAAAATCAAAGTTGCAAAGGAAAGAAAAGAGAAGAGTTACCAGAGTTAGTAAATGTCACAGAGAGGTACGTTCTCTCTTTCAGAGTTCTGAATAATCCACTCAATAGCATCCCAACCCTACAGATTCACACAGAGAAACAGAATAATAAAGAAGAGACAAAGGCCATACACAGAGATGGGCAGGTGTACACCACTGGAAATAGTTACTGTGACTGTATGTCCAGTAAACTCACCCTGAAACAGCAGAGAAACTAACAGTAAAGTCCCAGTTAGAAGTCATGCAGAAAAATTAACAGCAATATCTTAATTACATCTGAGTTCAGACTACATGCAAAACATGCAGTAAGTGCATAAATATCAATATTTTATTCTGTGTTACCTTCCTGGCATTAGCTGACATTCTCCTAGCCATCATCCCCTCCAGGTAACTGCTGAGACTCACTCCCTTGACTGTAATGATGGCCTCCTGGGTTAGGACGGTCCTGAGGAGTGGGCGAGGGAGGAGGCAGAGAAATAGAGAGGGAGAGAGAGAGAGATGAACAAACAGTATAACCTCCAAGAACACAGTGTCTCGCTCACTCTGGTTCCTTTCTCTCTGTGCCCTGTAATGTTATGAAAATAGGCCAAATACACACTCTCCGTACCCAGAAAAGTTCTCCGAAATGAGACGCAAAGTTGAATAAATCGTACAGTGTACTTACACCTCAGGGTTGTCTGGATGTGGTCTGTAAAGAAGCCTCTCGTCCACTGAAATCAGGTTGGTGAGAGTAATCTGGAAGATAAAATACATTTGGATTTCCTTATTGATGGGACATTTACATGGACTATTATGATGCAAACACAGTGCATACTATTGATTAGGAAATAGATTACCATGTACCATAGTCTTTTCTGTAAATTGTTTTTTGATCACTTCCATTTTGGAAAAAAGTAGTACATTTTAGTGCATTATGATATATTCGTTGTCACAGTCTATCCAATAGCAGAGGTAGATTTGATTGCTGACTGAAGTCATGGCTGGTGGGATACACTTACATTCGTTGAGCAAAGCTCCATCTTTTTCTCTTCTGGGTCGACTATGGAATGTTCCTTCACATACGTCTGCGTGTGGCTGGTTCCCAGTATCTACAAACACAGTAATCCACAGTAAGCACAGTAAAATCAGCCCACATAGCACGTGACACGTGTATCTGCATGACATAACTTTCACGGGACCCACTTCTGCTTCTTGCTTTTGCAGCCTCGATGGAGAGTCCACTGAACGACACAGTTGTTGGTTCTATACATCTGCGTGCTTGCGTGCGTGTGTGTGTGTGTGTGTGTGTGTGTGTGTGTGTGTCTGTCTGTGTTGATGACTGACCGCTCGCACAATACCCGGGAGGCCCCACTCTGTGCTGAGGAGTCTGTGGCTGTGCAGGCGTCCCTCTGCATCCAGATTGCGATCCAGCACGTCCACCCCGACCACGTTAGGGTTCATGGGGTTTGGGTACTTCCTCATGGCAGCCTTGATCACCGTCTCCCACGGGTAACTGCATCCAAAACAGTAGAAAGTCATATAAAGGGGGAGGAAGATATTCACTTTCACTGCTGACTAAAACCTGCAGTCAATCTCTTGAAGTCTTAACTACCATAGTGTAAAATATGTTTCACGATCTCCCCATTATGTCAAGTTCTTAATCAACCAAAATAATTCCCTCATGTCCTCCTCTGGGACATAACTATGACCTGGGTGGCTGTGGTTGTGACTCCTGCTGTTATGTGCTCGTAGTAACTCACCATCACTCCGTGGGCTATGATTTAGAGCAGGGGGGATTTACTGACCAGAAACATGAAGCCATGAGCTCCAGAGTTGAATTAAATTCAGACTAGTTAGTTCTGCTTCATGAATTCTCTAAACAATCAACCTCAGTGTGACCGACCTGAAAACATGTTCCGTGCTCCAAATCTTCATTTTCCAAAAGGCAGTCTTGACCTTATCGCTGAAAAACCGAAACTGTATTTCACCGGACCATTTTCATGTGAGGAACTAGCACCAATAACCGGAGAAAAGGGCCTATGATGGAAGCTCACGACCGTCAATGAAGTGAGTCCAGAGAGCGCATCTCCGCTTTTCTTCGCAAAGCAACCGTGAGTAAAGACTGGACGACACGGCCTGCGGATCCCCGTGTCACCGCAGCGACGGGCAGAGAACGTGTACTATATAATATGTAACAACAAACGGCTCGTGAAGCAAAGGACAAAAGAGAAGCCGGTGCAACGGCGGATCCACCGAGCGTAAAGTCAGACGGGGTGAGATACTGGCTTCTGGTCAGGAATTTCAAAATCAAACCCTTTCAAATGATCTGGCACAGTATCAACTTTTTGTTTAACCGACTTCATGCCTTGGAAATGTCTGATACAGATATAGAGCCTAAGGTCTTTAACAAGTGCCTTTTTCTGTGTCACACAATTGGACAGCCTAGTTCAGGCGACACTTTTGAACAGCCGGGGATCATTTAACAACGTCCTAAATTCACTGACATTTTGCTGGTTAAGTCATTTAATATATGTCCTTAATTATATCCATTGGCCACTTTTATTATAAGACTTTAATGCACCATAATGCAATAGATCTCTCTTGTAGCCTATCTATTTTACAGGGATAAAGTGTCACTTTTAATCTGTTAAATCCAACTAAGAACTAGATATGTTTAGTAGTTAATTAATCTACTACCTATTAACTAACTAACAGTAGATAGTAATTCATAACTGTGTTCTAATAACACACGTGTTGTACAGTTTAACTTTGAAGGCAAGGGCATTGTTTTTACTGCGTTACTCTGGTCGTGCCTGCCTGACTTGACGAAGCTGAGGTAGCGCTTCTGCTGCATCCGCCTCTAATTCTGCGCATGCGCTTAGCATCCTGCCATCATTGCCGTATAGTGTCACCAAGTGCATCAAGTCAGACATAGACAGCAAAAAGCAAGCAGGAAACCGCTTTCAAATCAAAGGATTCGCGTTGGACACTAAAAGAAAAATAGAACTTGAGCTGGAAATAAGGATTTTATTGACAAAACAAGTGTGGTCGAATTATTATTGATATTAATAAAAAATATAATTAAATTATATTGTTATGCCTTTTCATTATAGTAATATTCAGCAGATTTTTATGACCATCACACATCGAATATTATACATTTTCACATGTTCTATAGAAAGTAACCTACTGTGCTGTAAGGGAAACATGTGTAGATTGATGTTTTTATTTTGAAAGTTTGATCGGAAGTGCCTGGCCGCTGGTGATGAGGGGATCAGAGGAGGAAATTCATTGAAGCAGACGCGCATTGGAGGCTAGTGTGGTCCCTCAACGAGAAATTCATGCCATCGCCGTTTATTCAGCGGCCTGTTTATTTCACACTGGATGGGAAACAACTAATCAGTTCACAGGAAACAAAATCAGTCGGTTAGGCTACACGCCGGAATAACGCACACTTATGACCTTGCACTGAAAGTCATTATAGACGGATTTTTTTAAAGCACCGACACGGTAAGGTAATAAGCATCTTCATTCGCTCGGTGCAGGCGAGAGCAATGTCGATATTACGGACTAATGTAACCTATGTTGCCTGTGTGCAGTCTTGATTTTGAGACCATATTGATCTTTTATATGTAGTTATCATGTTTTGACGGAAACAGCTCCGGCGTTTTGGAAAATTCATATTGATTGAATGTTCATGCAGCCTGGTTGAAGGCCGGACTGCATGCCGCAGAATGCAAATTCGCCATTCAAATGGTTTATGATCCTGTTGTAAATATATCAGCCTAAGCCTTTTAGAAATATAAAATATGCTGTTCAGTGTTTATTCGAACAGTGATGTGGGCCAGTGGTTTATTCTCAGAGAGCAGTTCATGCGAAGAGCGCGTGCAGGAAAGCAGATGCTGCAGCAGCGCTTGATCCGCTTCAGGCTGGAGGGGTGTGTGTGTGTGTGTGTGTGTGTGTGAGGGGGGGGGCGTCATCCTTATAGGATCATTCAATCACACTGTGTGTCTGACTGTGTACTCCGCTACTTATCACACTATGCGTCAGTCTGGCACTTTATAGGAGATGACCCATTTCATTGTAAAAGTAGGGCACGAGGTATCCCCCCCCGTAAGTGCCACCAGGTTGGTTGATGGTTTTGCTCAAGCCAAAAATTTGCTGACACATGCGCTGTGCCGGCTGGTGCTCCCAGCCTTTGTGCGCAATGAAGCCTATAGCACATCTATCATGGCCTCATGGGGCCATAGACCTATAGGCTTAAAACTGGTCTTCTATTGACCTGGGCTCGTTTCTTTTAGGACTTCATACAACTGAAATGTTACTCATCTTAAAATAATGGAATTGTCATTATGTTCCTGTTTAAAAATAAGCATGCTTAGGGTGACATTGTTGATTACTCATCTGACCACTCTCACTCAGTGGATCCAGCTCTAACTAAATGCTGATTAAAAGCTGAGTGGTTAGAGGCCTCCATTCTCACACCTGTCTCTTTAATTTCAGGTCACTGGCCGCAGCCATGGAGATTGTCACGCATTTAATTAATGACACCATAGAATTCTACAAATGGACCTTAACTATTGCAGGTAATAATCTTTTATTTTTTGTCATGTCTGAGAGTCTCACTACACATTTCTTTTGTGTACACTTGTAAACGCTATGTATACGTCTACAGGTATGTTTTCCCTGTGAGTCAGTAAAGAATGAGTCAGAGACCTGCTTTTTATAACTTATGTGGAATGAGTATTAATTCAGTTTCATTTTGTTTAACCTGCAAAATGTATGTAATGAAAATGTAGTGGGGATGGATACTGTATGTTTCACCTCATTAGAGAATTCAAATTCACACTCATATATGACAAATTGTTTCTATAAGTATAGCATATTCCACAATACCATAGGGGAATGATATTGCTAGTTTGATGATATTGCTAGTTTGAATGTATTGTATTTGATAATGTACTAAGATCATTGGTTCCTTGATTTAATGCTCTTTTGATTTTGCCACTGGCAGCGATATACCTGCTTATAGCACTTGCGATTCATTACCAGCCCTTACAAGTCTGACGTCTTGTTGTTTTCAATCATGGTTCTATGCACTTGATGTAAAGCTCTTATTTTGGAAGTCGCTTTGGATAAAAGCGTCTGCTAAATGCCTAAATGTAATGTAAGGTTTCCCAGCAGAACATTGCCCAAATCACCACACTGCCGGGGGCAGAGGCAGTAGTGCATCCTGGTGCCATGTCTTCTCCAGGTAAGAGACACACGCACTCGGCCATCCACATGATGTAAAAGAAACCCTGATGTATCAGACCTTCCATTGCTTCGTGGTCCAGTTCAGATGCTCATGTGCACATTGTAGGTCTTTCAGTGGTGGACAGCACGGGCATCCTGACCGGTCTGCAGCTACGCAGCCCCTTACACAACAAACTGTGATGCACGGTGTTTTCTGACAGCTTTCTATCAGAACCTGCATTCACTTTTTCAGCAGTTTGAGCTACAGTAGCTACAGGAGCTTCTGTTGGATCAGACCACTCAGACTAACCTTTGCTCCCCACGCACATCAGTAAGCCTTGGCCGCCCATCACCCTGTTGCCAGTTCCTTTCCTTCCTTGGACCATTTTTGGTTGGTACTGACCACTGCGAACTGGGAACACCCCACAAGAGCTGCAGTTTTGGAGATGTCTGACCCTCATCTTTCATCTCATCTTTGTCATCCTTGTCAAAGTCGCTCACATCTTTACTCTTGCCCATTTTTCCTGCATCCAACACATCAACTTCGAGCACTTTGTTCACTTGCTGCCTGATATATCCCACTGACAGGTGCCATTGTAACAAGATAATCAATGTTCTTCACTTCACCTGTCAGTGCTCATAATGTTATGGCTGATCAGTGTATGTCTGAAGAAAGATGGAAAGGATTTGTCCAAGAGTATTGGAGTTGAAGAATTGGAGTCTCTGCTGATTCAACCTTTTTTGTAACTCTAACTTGTGTAGCTGTTGTATTTGTCTCTTCAAATTATTTTATATTATAAGATTTGTATTTAAATGCACATATCTGAAAGGGGGGCATGCAGTATATTAAGAACATACAGCAGTCTACAGGCAGAAATTACCAGCCATCATGTAGAACCATCACCTGTCAACTGCAGCAGGAGGAAAAGAATCCTGAATATTTGAATGACAGATAACACGTGGACCTCATTAGGATAAAAAATTCCTGTTCCTATTCCCTTTGTTCACATGCAGTCAGAAATGATAAAGGAAAGATATCTATCGCTTTTATTTTACACTCTATACTGATGTGGGGAATTTGTTTTATATCACTTGAATGTGGTTACCTTTGTTTTGTGTTTCCAGCAAGCCTATTGAATGGTTATAGTGAATGACCACTTAAAATGGACACTGAACTATGTGTGGATGGTAACTTACACAAGGGAAAGTCTAAAATGAGAATACAATGAGATAAATCAGAAAAATCTGACTGTTGACATTTCGTGTGGCCGTCCTAGACACTGAACCCTAAGTTGCTCCCGATGGAGGCCAACACCTTGGTGCTCGCTCACCATTGGTGTCTAATTGGGTCTAATGAGACCAATCTGTACAGGACTTTGGGAACCGTTAATGTTGAAAGTGAAGTCCATTAGTAACATTAGTAACCCTTTGCTCTCAGCTGTGGCTACAAGTGTGTTCATGTTCATGTAGACAGAGATGATCACGGGATTATTTGTTTAATCTTGTACTTCAACATCTTTATTTGTGGAGTCCTTCATCAACAGCTATAATACTGGTCTTTTCCTCCATATATATTTTGATTAGTTTATGTATTCAATAAAGACTCGAACTCTCCTCCTCATATTTACATTTTTATTTATAGTTTTTTTCTAAGGCAGTGATGGGATGAATAAAATATCTGTCTGACACAGTTCAACACTCAGTATCACTTAAACCTGTTATTAAAAAACAGTTTTGTGTTTTAAGTTTTTGTTTCAGGGTGAATGTGTTTTTATAGTTTCTATACAGTCTGAATTTCTTATTCTACTTGAAAGCTCCAGAACAAGCGAGTAAGTGGACCTTGAGCTGAGATTGTTTTGTTAACTTCTCTTTCTGGATCAAACTGTTTAGCTCAATTTTTAATCCAAAATGGAGGAGAAGCCCTTCAAGTGTTCAGAAGAATAATGACACGTGATATGGTTGAAAGCTCAAGGACAAGCAAGTAAGTGAACCTTGAGCTGAGACTGTTGTGTCAACAGTTTCTATAGTACATGGATTATCATCAGTGTTTAGCAGCCTGATGTCTGTTTCTCTGAAAGCACTTTTGAAGTTGCTGGTTACCTGTCAGTACCAAAATCAATAGCGAATGGGAGACCAGAAAAAAAAAGGACTTAACAAATGAAAGAGAATTGAATCTATTAATAATGGCCTGGTTTCCTCTACCCTTTATGCTCATTAATTACAATTCTGACATGAACTACTAGAAAAATAAAAAAGAGAATCATAGAGATAATCTGATTTTAAACACACTCAAACACACAAAGAACTTCAAACATTTTATGAATCGGTTTTAAAACTGCACAAACTCTCACCATCACATTTCATTTCAACCATGATGTTGTTCTAAATGCTTTGCCTTGCAATCAAGGAAAGAAAGGAACGAGATTACTTTTTAATACTTAATAACATCTGACTTTGGGCCTTTTCTGTCTCAACAACCTTCATGTCAGGTGTGATCATATTGATAATAGCAGTGATCATATTCAGACAGTAATATTTCCCTTGCACCAGCCTCTGTGACTGTGTTACAGTAAGTTGTTTAAAGAAGTCCACAAACATTTAGTCTTTGCTTGGAGAATGCTAATGTTTAGCATCAGTTCACACTGTGTGAGTGCTTATTGTTAGCATGGAGCGCTGGAGAGAGCGATCGCCTTCAGGTTTAGTCCGGTCTGAATTTATAGAAAATATGATCATAGAGGCAAGAAGGCACGTTGGCCTCCAGGACAAAATATAAGAGCTGAGCTGAAACAAACAAAACAGATGCAAGTAGCAATGAACACATTACTACAGTGCTCCCTGACTGAAAATGGTAATATTTTCATTAAATCTCAACATAGCAATGTGTGTACTAGATTGTGTGTAGTAGATATTTAATTTTTTAATAATTTTTTTTAAAATTATGATCCAAAATTTTATAAAATATCAGTTTCTTGCAAAAAAGGAAGCTGCGTAGGCATTACTGTTCTGTGCAGTGTGTCCAGACATGTTTGGGCGAGTTTAACACCTCTCTGACAAGCGATGTGCTGTGTTCACCTTCAGCTATGTTTTCCATTGGTAGTTTGTGTTGAGCCTCCAGGACTATCTATATCACAATTTGGGAAAAAGTTCTTAATCACTGCCCCAATACAGATAACAGGAATGAACAGAAACAACATTGATTACCACTGCTAAGACAGTGATAAGTACCTTAGGCACATCATTGTAATACTTGTTTTTATTGTATGTATGGCCAACAAAATACACATTATACCATAAACCATACACACCATTAGCTATAATACAGGAAACCTCAAGGGTTAGAGTTAGGAAAAGTATTGTGCTAGTACGTCCACTGCTCATCCAAATTCTCCTTATTTCATTTTCCCCCAAATTAGTGAACGAAGGCAGGTGGAAGAGAAAAAGGAAAAAGTAGAATATAATGGCACTGTTAGAAAGAGGACATAGAAACAAGAATACATACAGGGAAAGCACATAGGGAGCACATGTCCCCTTGTAGCATTCCTATTCATGGTAAGGCTGTATTTCTAAATATTCTATCAACCAAGGTGGTCAGTAAATTAAGGTATGACTGAGGGTAAGTGCAGGTAGGGCTGCAACTAACAATTCATTTCATTATCAATTAATCTGCCCATTATTTTAATGATTGATCAATGAATCATTTAGTCTTTGGTCTGAAAAAAAAACCATCACAGTTTCCCAAAGCCCAAAGTAACGTCTTCAGATTGCTTCTTTTGTCCGACCAACAGTCCAAAACCCAAAGACTCTTCATTTACTGTCATACAAGACAAAGAAAAGCAGAACATCCTCACATGTAAGAAGCTGGAAGCAGCAAATGTTTGACATTGCGTGCTCGAAAAATGACCGTTCATTTTCTAATGGATTAATCAATCGTTGCAGCTCTAGATGTGGGTAATGAGCTAATATATGAGGGAATCCCCATGAACATACAAGGTTAAAGAAGGAGGGAGAAGGGAATGTGGTTGGGGAGGAAGAATAAGGCCACACAGGATGAATATAAGAGACAACATAATATCAGATGAGTAGATAATAATAAAACAAAAGATGACAGGCACTGTGAGTCTCCCCTATTATTACACAGGGGTTACACCGATTTAACAACACATTCAATCAGATATTGGTTTTTAATTAAATGCCAGATGTCAGCCAATCAATGTCATCCACCTCCAATGTCATGAATATGACGCAGTTTGATATTTAATGTTTACTTAATTTGATATTTGTAACCACACTGCGTGTCTGTTGGAGGTGTTTCACTTGAATTGAGTGACCTTTTTACCATGTTTTGTGCAGCTACGCATGAATACGCCACACCATCCAATTAACATTTTTAAAATTGTTTTTTTGGCGAAGTTTAAAATCACAAGTTAAAGTTTCAATCCTTAAAACCCAGCACCAACCTTTAAACCTCATACTGTACAAGTAAATACTCTCCATATTACAATGTGCTGATGGCAAAGAGGGGCAACAACGACAAAACAGCACAGTTAAACCCCTTAACGACAGATCTGATGGTGCCTCACCATCTACATCTGCAGCACCAACTGTTCTCACATGAAATTTGCTGCTCACACCAGTCCATCTGGCAGACTAGGCATGGGCCATTAGTGGTAGAAAATAAACCTGCCATATTTGATAAATGACGGGCATCAAAATCACTGATGAAAATGACACAGATGAAAAAAGAGGGTTGTGTTAACAACAACACATATTTTAGAGAATCGGATGGCCACTGAGGTAACGAAATACAAGTATCCCACACAAGGTCTTTAAAAGTGTCTCTTTGTGTCAAAGTCTCCTTTCGCTGTGTCTCTTTTGTTCTGTCTCCAGCCTCAGTCTGGTGACCGATGGGTGTACGTTCACTGTGAGCGCTTTAGCATCAGAGAAGGTTTTTGTTGTGGAGGACGTGAATAAGCAGAGCTCTGTTTTTACTGTAAACTGTTGTCGTCAGCGCTGGCTGAGGCCTGATGTTGGGCTGCTTCCTGTTCCTGGTGAACCTCTCTGACGGCTAAGATGCGTGTGAGCATGCTCTGTAGAGTGGTGCCCTCTAATGGTTCAGAGGTGTACCAGTGGGGACTGTTGAGGTCAGAAAGGAAAAATTGGAAAGAGAACGAGGCACCTTTCCATGCTCTTGTCCACAAACAGCACAGACGGTAACATTTGAACTTAAAGTCTGCATTCCTTTCAGTAACCTAAAAAACATTGTATTTGGGCAAATAGGCTGACATGTCAGTGACACATTAAAGAAAGACAAATCTGGGTTTCTTTAAGACTGACCTGTGTGTGTGCACATTCTGCTCAGGCTGGAGATAAAACACGTCGGCTGTCTTCTTCACTGATTCTGGGCTGTTAGACAGCAGAAGGACAAAGAGCATACAGTGTTTTATTGGTTACACAAGCATAATTTGTGTATGTGACTGTAAGTGGTGATGTCTTCATTTGTTGTGTGTGTGTGTCTCACCATCTTGAGAGGTAGAACTCGTAGAGTCTGACAGGACAGTGCAGAGGGTTGGTGACATTTTCAAGCATCTTCAGGTCTCCCTCGTCCTGTGCCTGCCTTTTTCTCGATCGCTCTAAAAACAGAAATAAGTACCAAAACTCAGCTAGTTGTTGTTTCAAAAGACACGCTCTTTGAGACAGGGAGTCCATTTATAAATCTGGTTTTGATGTTTAGAAATAGGGTGAAACTGATGTATAACAAAATGTAACAGTAGTTAATAAGAGTTCTGTATTGAAATTATTTATACATGATATTTTTGTATTGAATAGGCTCCGTTTGAAAATGACTCAAGCTACTGTATAAACAAAGTATTATGACGACTTTCATTTAAAAAGATATTCTAGTTTTATTTTTCCACCACCCACCTGTGTCCTCTCGGCGGGGCGTGGGAGCTCTCCTCTGGTATTGGAGGTAGTGGACTTTGCTGCAGGGTTTGGAGCGTCGGGTGAAGTTGGTAAAGGAGAGGCTTTGGTGCTGCGCCAGCGTGGTGAAGCGGAAGTTCTTGGTGCAGAAGAAGAGCAGCGTGTTGAGCAGCACTATGGGGGAGTAGGCGCCCAGCTGCTTACACTCCCACAGGTAGGACTCCATAACACGGGAGGAAACGACGCCACCTTGAGGAGAGAAGAACTGAGTGAATCGGAGACTCTTAAATGCCCATGGGTGTCAACTGGCAACCAGTTCCGGGTGCTTCCATGTCTTTCCCCCCCGCAGAATGCTGCGATAGGTTTCAACCTGGCCGTGACTGAATGAATGAAGAGAACTGGTTTGATGTTAATGAATACTGGTAGTTAAATATGTTAAAATCATATATATACTACAAAATTGAAAGAATTTCAGTATTATTACATTAAAGTAAATGGGAAAGTTTTCAATTTACATTCTTTTACCTCAGTAAGGTTTGTGGCACCCTGTCATTTATAGCACAGTCATTGTTATTTTGGCCACTTGGGGGCAGCAAAACAATCTATAAACAACATTGAAATATTATCAATTTATAAAATTATCTGTCACCATGACAACCCCTTTTAGATTACATGTAGTCTTTTGTTAATATAAAAATATTGTTTAGTGCAGCTTTAAAGGTGTAGGTAATCTGAATCCAGCATAGGAACGGTGGACTCCCAATAAAAACTATAGAGGTTATTGCTTAATGTACATACATTGAATAGCTACTACAGATGTCAATGATCCTACCACCAGGTAGTAGTTTAGGTTTCCATAGTCGCAGCATCCCAGTGATGTCGGTGGCAAACTGACTGTACAGCTCGTCAGTAAAAATGTTCTCTATGCGGCCCTTCATGAACAGATGCTGTCCAAAGAAAGGAGACACAAAGGAAGGATTCAATAAGCAACACACTAAAATAATCAAGATGGAAACCAGTGACACAATGCCTGTGTGTGTGTGTGTACCTGCTGTATCCCCAGACAGAGGTAGAAGATGCTGTCTGGGCTGTAGGTCTCTCCATTGGGCCGTCTCACTTCTCTGATGAAGCGAGACAGAGCAAAGCTCAGCTCAGCAGAGTCACACTGAAGGACATCTTCTTTGATATCCACTGGATTGGCTACAAGAGTGAGACCATAAAATACAACTAGTATAACATAAGATCGTTTACAGCTGAACCAATCGATGGATCACAGAAAGAGATATCTTAAAATAAAACTGGAATAATAAAGAGAACTGAGGCTCACATCCTCTCAGCTGTTTGTTTCGTTGTTGGACCCAGCTTTTCCAGGCTTTAACCCCATACAGGTGGTTCAGCTTGGAGGCAGCTGGAGTTGCCACTGGACTGCGCTCCAACGGAACAGTTCGCCTTCGACCCTGGAAAGATAGAAATGCAATGAATTCTGGTTAGTGTGGAAAATAGTTAACACGGCTGAAAGGTTGACTTTCTGGGAGAAGAAAAGGCACTTTTAGGCCAAAATAGTCCGTATTTGAAAACATTTTTGTTCTATAAATACATGTAATCTTCAAGAATGTCATGACATCCAAGCACAGGGAGGTACTCTTTGTTAAAAAGATTTCTGGAACAGTAAGATCCACTGTCAGCATTCACAGATTCTTATAGCACCATATCACAACTGCGAGTTCCAGCTGGAGAATCGGCCTGCAAGAAACCTTGTCTGCCTACAAACTTACGTCAGTAGAGTAAAAGGTTTTAAATCAGAGGCTGATGAAATGAATCTGAGTTTGCCCAAACACTGCTGATCTAACGGGGGAGTCATACCCGTTTCCGGCCAGAGAAACCTTCTCTGGGTCTCTTCACCCCTCGCCGTGGAGCAGATGGCTTCTGATCCGATGATTCTAAAAAAAAGATCTCAAGTTGTAGCTACTACATGCTTTCTGTTTTTTTTTTTACTGGTTTATTTTGGTGTTTAATTGTATAATCTAAATGATAGGACGTCTCACCAGATGGGAAGTCAGCCTCCAAGTCCATCACTGGAGATGAGGGTGGTTGATGCTCCACGCTGGTGGTAGGTGGGTCGTTTGTGGTCGCGCTCCCCTCTGGCTGGGGATTAAGTTGGGGAGCAGTTGACTCTGTGCTTCCCTCTGAATTTACAGGAAGCGGCAGTTCGGCTTGTGCTGCTTTTTGAGTCTCCCCATCTTCATGGATTACCGGCGTGACCACCTCTGACTTCATGTCTCCACTTTCAGAGCTGCTCTGCTCTGTAGCAGAAAATAAACACAGATGAGGTGAAATTTGGCTTATTAAGTTTTTGAAATGTGGCTTCTTGGGTTGATTATTGTAGCAAAAACATTTAAAGCTTCATATGACTTAAATATCAGGACAAAATGCCCTCACCTGCACTGCACACAGGATCAACTTTCTGTTTTATTTCCTTCACAGCCAAAGGCTCTGATTGGACTGTTGCATCTTTCATGTCCTTGTGCTGTGGTGGTACTACCATGGGCACTGGGACCTGTAGGAAAAAAATGAGTTAACATTTGATTTGCTGCAGCAAACACTCAATACAAAAAAACTTTTATCATTCTGAATTCATAGAATTTCAAATGTCATGAGACGTACAGGCAGGAGCAGAGGCATTGGAACAGGTGTGTGCTGGGAATACATGTTCATGGGCACTGGGATGAAGACTGGTACTGGGATTGGCACCATTAACACCTTCACCTTCTCCTCTCCTGCTGAGGAGCTAACTGAGGGCAGGGCTGGAGGGGAGGGAGAGAGAGAGGGAGAGAGGAAGGAAGAGAGAGAAAGATGGGAAAAAAGATAAACAGGAAATAGATACAGTAAGATTATCAAGAACTTTTCCATTCTTGAATTGAAAAAAATACATATTAGGCTCATAAACATTTTACCGTCTCACAAAAATCAAAGTGAAAAGAAACTAAAGAAAGAAATGGTACAATAAAATATACTGCTTTTATTGCAGTAAAATCTACTGCTATAAAATATACTATACTATTTACTAAATAAGTAAGTATTATGTAAGTAATTTAGTGTGTGAGTAACCAAAAGGTTTGAAAACATGCAGTCTCTGGGTCATACTTAAAGGCCCCCTCCAGACATATTTTGACAAATTGCTTTATTTGAATAATAATTAGTCTCTGACGTTATTTTTACAAGACAAGTTAGTATCTTGTTTAAAACTTTGAAATGACATATTCTCAATAAAAAATCTGAATAAAAAATAAAAAAAACGCTTCAGTGTCAAGTCCATTGAGTGTATGTTCACAGGATGCTTTATGTTTCCACCTAACCCTTTGAATATTGAACCAGGATTGGCTGCCTCCAAATTGTTTGTGATGTCACAAATCATGCCTGTACGCCCGTCCCTGTAAATGGGATTTTCAATGAGCACGTAGAAACTTTTCACTTTCAGCAGATGAATGTGAAAACATCCTTCTAGTGTCAAACTCTGCACACACTTCATTCATCAAGAAAAAGATTATTACTTTAAAATGAATAATTATAATACATTTTGTTAATGATATTATTATAGTATGTATCATATAATATTATACATATATTGATAATATTATTACAATAATTAATTCAAAACATTCATGCTGAGAAAGGTTTAGTGCATCTTCCTTATTGTGAACAAAACAAGTTTTTTAAAAGATCTACACATTATATTTATCAACAACATGTGCTCTAAAAGTTATCTTGATTCACATCAAAAATCTCCATAAATATGAGAGCATGGTTGAGAACACTGATTATCTCCATCTCGTGCTTGGTAATGTTAATCTGTAATTCTCAACATTATGAAAACATTTTCTCATGGATCAATAAGTTACACATTCCAGTATCTCCACTGAATAAAGCATCGTTTATAAAATCTGGCATTGGGTTTACCCTGATATATAGTGTATATATGTACTGTGCATGTATCAGGGATGGAACTCAAAAATGTCAATGAACACAGCTGATTTGACTGTAACACACTTGGATTTAATGAAACATTAGCCGTGACACAGTGTCTTACATTGGACACCTGTGGAATAATTCCCCCCTCACTAATACATCTTTTAAATTATTTGCATCTATAATTATTACATTTATGTATTGAATCTCATTATTAATTTCAGGGACTTGTGTAAAAATGAGGCTTGACCTCCTCCTGGTGTGTCTGTCAGCGACTCTGTCTGGAGAAAGGGGCTGTGTGTGTTTTCTCTCTAATTGTGACACAGCCCACCGTCCTACGTCGCTGTCTCATGGGTCCTGTTTTCTTGGGACTTTGTGTCTGATCACTATGGAAGCAACTTTTTGTAAGCTTAAAAAGCTTCCACCTTAAACTGGAATGAATGGTTTCTATGTTAAACTTTATTTTTTTACTATCTTAAATGACTGATACATATAAATTGTGCTTACTTGATAGCTGTACGTATTTCCTGTAATATGCTGCCTGGAGAATGACACTTTTCAAGAGTTTTTTTTAGGCAATTCTCCTTCAATTAACTTGCTAATTATATATTGAATCCTAGGTCAAATACGTGACAAGTTTGGTTTAGACTGATGTGTATAAGCGTGTGCGTTAATAGTTTTTACAAGGAGTCGTGTGGAGATCGTATGTGCATTTTAAATGACATTACACTTCATTCGGTACTCATTTAGCGGCAGGTAAATCTGACAAATAACATGCACAAAACAAATTTTACTCTCAATTTAAATTTATTGAAATGTTTTTGCATTTAACGTAAGTTTCAGGATATATCTTTTTCTTAAACAAAACAAAACGCAGTAATGTGACATGAGGAAAACACAAAAACCATGCAGTTACAGTGGAGAAGTGACCAACACCACACACAGGTTGTAAAAAGTAAACAGCAGGGATGTAAAAGGCGTGGAATCAACTCATGTTCAACTCAAATGCTCCAACAGCAGATGGATGAACTCAAGTGAACCTTGGCTCACGTCCTTAACCTTTGTTCACAGTAGTGAGGTACAGCGAGGGATTTTACCTTAAACCTTTATACATCACACATTCATAATAAACTAAATGTAGCATTACAAATAACAGTACAAATAAGTTAACTGTACGTCCAAGTGAATGCAGTTTTCTTCACTTAGGTGCTTACGAAAAATTCAAGTCATTGCAGATTTTGCCTAACGTATACCTCATGGGTGCATTTCAAGTTACAGGTCAAGAGTGACTACCCGAGGAACTTCATTTTAACAAAGTTTATTGAGAACATCACAGCTCCATCTCCACGTGAGCCTTGCATCCTCCATCGGGTGTGACTGCCCTTCTAAGGGCAAAATCATCACTTCCTTCCAGAACAGGACCACTCTCGCCATTTATTCAGGGTTCATACATCTCAAATAGATTCAAGCACTTTCAAAGTACCTAAACTTAACATTTCCAGAATGTGGAAGCCTGTTTATTCTATGGAAGAATTAAATCCAATATGGTGCCCTATCTAGACAGAAGTTACACAGTGCAACAGTGTAGAAATGAGCCAATGTTTTACAAAGAATTCCAATAACACAACAAATAACATAATACTCATTCAGTTCTCAAGTATTTCATTCAAACATGATGCACATTTGGCAGCAGTTCCCTGGATCCAGCTCCACGAACCTGCATTTCCTTGTTAAGCCCATTTTCAGTTAGATTTGAGCATGAATGGGTTTACCCTCTTGTATGATGGCATACGTTCAGGAGTTAATTTCATATCCGCAACTGATCTGGAGTAAGCCTAAACAATGTGGTGTCCCCTTCACAAGAAAAAAAACTACCTGTGACCTAAATTTCTCCATGGGCTGCATCTGGACGAGCAGGTAGGCACAAGAGACCCAAAGATCATGTTGCACACTGTATAAATTGGAAAAGGTCTTTTCAGCATGTAAAGTGAAATGGTATCAAAGCACAGGACGGGACGGGTGGAGGTAGTAAAAACATACCTGGGTGTGTTGTTAAGTGCAAGATCCCATCAGAAATAAAGTGGCAGCACAGTCCATTTACACAACATACATAAAGCAAGTGAAGGAAACGTTCGATTCAGAAGCTTTAAGACAAATGTGCTTCTGGATCAGCGTTAATGACGTGTTCAAATTCATGAATGAGGTAAATCTTTTACTTCTTGCAGTACGGGTTGTAGGTCAGTGAAGCCCTTAAGGAAGTATCTCAACCTTGTCAGTGTTAGCCTATGAGTTAGGCTGCATTCGGACCAAATCAGGCGCTGCTGTGAAAACTCCAGTCCTGCCCGTTCATTTGAACAGTGTGTTGAGGCGGTGAGGACCACAGAACATGCCAGAATCAGAAATCAACACTGCGGCGGCCAATCACGCCGCCGATCAGACCGGAAGAACAACTTTGTTTATCGTGTAGCATTCTGCTGTTGCCGAGCAACTGATGGAAGAGAGACTGATCAGTGACGACTGTACATCAGCTGTTAAAAATGATAGGCACCGTGCAGTCACTTGGCGTTGTATTGCTCTTCACGTTGGGAGTGTTAGTATTTCTACCTGTGTTCCAATCAGCAGGGCCATGTAGTGACACTCCCACACTGCACCCAACCCTGTGCTAATAGTGTCAAGCCTGATTTTGTCTGAATGCAGCCGTACAATAATCTGCCCTCCCCAAACACTAAATAAATACCATTTAACGGATGAGCATACAGACACCCATAAGTCTGTTCTGCAGAATGGATCATAAATACTGCTATCTTTAGTTTGTTATATAAAAATACAAGCGCCCCTTTAGGTGCATCATTTCAGTGCACCGGTTTGCAAATACACATCCATGTAACTGCTGTAAACTAATGGGTATTCCTGCCTTTTGGGTTCAACTAAAATCAAACAACAGTAAAAGAAAAAGGGAACGGTCTCTAAAGCAGTCTGGGTGTGAACACCAGCCGTTGTTTAATCTTTGTCCGGGGTCAGGGTAGAAGACTTCTCATGTCAGCGGATCAGGAGGCTGTGGAGAGAAAAACTCGGGTGACACACTCGACTCTCAAGACGTCCGTTCAATTTACTTGGAAAAAGCACAGCAATGTCAACAGATCTTCAGACACAATATGAATCCTTGATAGTGGACACAGCTGTGGTACAAACAATACCTTTTATATTTTATTAGTTATATATTAGAGTATATCTGAGTAAAATGGTTGGTTATTCAGAGGGCTCACCTTGGGTTTCCAGTTCAGGAGCTGTTTTGTAGATCAGTCTGGTGTGGTAGAGTTCAAAACAGGGCACAGGACAGAGGCTGGGCTCTCCTGAACATGTCTTACAGTAATATGACGTCTGCCTCCTTAATGTTCCACTCTGCTCACAATCCTTCATCTCCCTCTCCTTTCTCTGCCCATCATTCTCATCATGCGAGTTCACTCCCTTTGCCTCCTCCGCCTCTTCTTTTGATCCCCTCTCCGGCTCCTCGTGCCCCTCCTCTATCTTCTGCTTCTTCACCTTCTGCTGCTCTTCCTCCTCCACCCTCTTCCTCTTGTGTTGTGAGCAGACCTTGCAGTCAGTGTCGCTCTCCCTCTTGCCCAGGAAATGGCGCCCCGATAGGCGTGCTGGCACGCCATTACACGCCGGAGTTTGTCCCTGAGGTTTTGGCGACGGCGCTGGAACCGCCGTGGATGCTTCAGCAGATGGCTGGTTGGGTTGCGAGGAGCTATCTAGCAGAACTGGTGCAATTATTGAAACAGCTAGTTGTAAACAACGAATAATTGAATGAACCAAAAAATAAACGGATTAGATTACGTGTAGGAGAGCAGCTACTTTCTTTCAGTGAGCCTAGGTTTTACATTATTATTGTTAATGTAAGTATTAGCATTGGCCGATATTAAGCCATACTTAATGTTCTGGAATGAAATGACAAAGAAAAAAAGTTTGCAACTAAATTTAGCACCATTAGTTGTGACAGAAAAGTCTGATATTTTATACTTAATAGAAGATCAATATTAGCCCAGTATAGAAGAACGGTTGTTTTTGCTTTAGTGCCACAGAAACGCTTCACTTCCACCAGCTGTTTGCTTTGAACACGAACACACACGAACGAACAAACACACACACACACACACACACTCTATGCAGGACCATCAGTGTGTACATAGATAACCAATATAATGTTAGCAGTCAGGGTAGGACAAAAGAAAATTGTATGTCATTGTCAACATCATCTCTATCTCTATCAGGACGAATGTCTGTATGAACGATGTGCAGTGAGTACACTTAAGGTCCACCTGATATTTGGACACTCTGTGGTGCATTTTGCTGACAGGAAGCTGCTGGAACGCACGCAGTCCAGATGAAACCTGCACACTTAAATCCTGCTGCGCAGCTGTTCTGTGTGAACGAGGCGCGACAAAGCTGAGCGACCCCAAAACTTGTGTTTTTGTAGTTACCTGCTGACGCAGCAGGTGTGGGCAGCTGGCACATGCTCTCTTGGTCCATAGTAAAGGGCCGACACAGAACCGACTTGTTCTTCATCTGACGTCGACGGGACACAGGCACTCGTATGGCATCCGTCTGAGTACTGGCCTGGGCAATAAAAAAATAACAAAAACAGCAAAACTTATTATAAAATTATCATTCAAAACAATTATAATAAGGACTAACAGATTTATAACACTTCGTGGATTTCATTATAATGCACCTCAACGTAAACACAAATCTCTATGTAAATTATACTTTTTTTTTTTACATAAAATGTTTCAAGTCTGGCTTATAGTTTTTTGGGGGGTATCTTGGCAAGTTGTTTTTGGCTTCAAACCTCTCCTGCACAAAGTTTAAAGTTATTCTTACTGTCTTTTTTAATATATTGGCAAATAAACTAAACAAAGACGATCTGATCTAGTGTTTAATAATAAATATTCTGCAGTGGACTGTGTCTTATTACTGACTGGATCTCAAATCTGATTTTGGTATCATTCACAACAGTTTAACGTTTTTGAGTAGAGACCTACAGTTGTATGTAAGGTCTAACCTGAAACAGACACACACTCAGAGTACATACATGGTCTAGGTTCTTGCCATCAACGCTGGAGGTCGGAAGTGCTGCTACAAAAGAGTAATCAAAAACAACAACACAGTGAGAAATGCATATCATAAATATATATAAACTATTTGATCAATTAACTCTATAATCCTGTTAAGTTGATTCAATATGCAAACATTCTAGAACCATTTGAATAGAAAAGAAGCTGTAAGGAAGAGAGGGAAGCAGCCGGGAAAACATTTGGTCTGCCCGGTTTACTTTGAACACACCAACCCAGGGTTGTGTGTATGAACTGACCCGTCAGAGCAGTATCTGCCGACACACTGGGCTGAGTGGCAGAGCCATTGGCCAGTGACACCACATCGGCTATGACAGGATTCATCTTTGAGGAGTGGTGGGGCTGCGCTGGAGCTGGAGAAAGAAAAATACATTTAATGTTTGAGATTTCTGCTTTTAATTTTTCTCTGCACTCTTCTTAATGGAAGGACTCCAAATACTGATTTCTGTTTGGCAGTTAATAAAAACTTAGTTCAGCAGCTTTTTGGCATTCGTCTGTTTGCTAGCAGAGCGAGATGCACCTTCATGCAACAGGAAAACTATTGTGTGGGCGGGACTTAATTGTGCTCTGTCTCTATGCCGCAGCCTACACTTACTTTAAAATGGGTTTTCTCCCTTGCTGCTGTGAAGTGGCCGGGTGACGTTGTGTACCTCACCGGAATCAGAATCTGATGACAGTTTGTTTGTGGGTTGTTTTGTGCTGTCAGACAGGTTTGCTGAGTTTATAAGTGTCTAATTCTTAATGAATAATGCCTTAACATGGACAATATGGATACAATTCTACTTTTCTGTTACCTGGAACTTGTGAATAATACAATTTTAGGTGTTTTTAGTAACATGAGCTTGTTGCCATGTTGACTGCTCATGTACTCAACAGCATACTGAACAACACTGATGCAAGAACACAATTTACCATATGGTGTTTGAGGGGCCGTTCCAGTACCGTTACTGCTGCTGTGTTGGCTTGTCTCAAAATGCAGGTAACAGTACTGCAGCAGGCAGGGCAGGTTGCAGAAATTACGGACTGAGCCCAAACACTGCAGCTTCTCAGTCATGTAGCCCTGTTTCCTACAACTGTCACATCGACCCGTCTGCACAGAAGAGGAGATGAAAGAGAAGATGGAGAATTAAAAAAATAACCACACTGAACATGCAGTGAGGCGCTCCCCTTGGTTCAATGGCATAGACAGTTAGACATCCATCTCCTTACCCCATAGTAGAGTACAGTGTACTGGGACATGCAGTGAGGTCTACAGAACTCCTCCATCCTGCCTCCATAGTGGCTGTGCAGCATCTTCTGGCCGATGCCGGAGCAGTACGTGCAGGGACGCCAGGGGTGATCCTTGCTACGAGCCGTCAGGTCATGTTTAAAGAGCAGCTTACAGCCTGGAACACAGGATGGGTATTATACCATTTAAATTAACGCACTACAGACACACATTTAATATATATACATTTAAGCCTATGAGTTGAAGGACACCAATTCAATTTTGTGCCATGATGATTACCAATTTAAAAGCTATGGTACATTATGGCCAGAGTTGCAGTTTGTTAGAATTTGAGGCCAGTTTTGTTAAGACACTAGAATCTGCACCCAGGTGCTGTGATAGTATCCAATCAGGAGAGAGGCATATCGTCCCAGCCCTGTTAATCTGATATTTAGCATTTGCAATATTATACTTTAATAAGCAACTTTAAGGCTCGATTCTTGTGCACGGACACAGAAATACTATAACAATGTAGAGGAGAGGGTAAAGGAGAAAAGCCATTTCTATGTTGACTCACTTTCACTGCAGAAAGCCAGGTCCTGTTGGTTGTAGCTGATGGTGTCAAAGAGCACTTTCTCCTGTTTACAGCACTCACACAGCACCAGGATGTTCTTCTGGGTTTTATACTGCTCGCAGCACGTCCTACTACAGAACATAGAAATACGACCCTGCAGGCAAAAATAATCATCATGGTGAGCGTTGCACTCAACATGCAGCTAGCTATAAAGAAGTTAAGTATTTGTATATATACACAGATATGCTCCTTACTTGGTGACTGAATAGCAGCGGCTTGAAATCAAAGTGCTTGCTGCACTGATGGCAGGTCAGCTTGGAGGTGTCACTGGGGCCACCCTCTGCTGATTTCGGGGGCTGACCAGCAGGTGCTCTGGCCTGGGCTTGCCCCGGGACAGAGGGGGAAGACATGGCTGGGTAGGGAGGCACCAGTGGGGGCACTGAGGTATGACTGGGATGGTGGCCCGGGTAGGGGACTGAAGATGGGTAGTCCTGAGGGATGGGAGGGACTGAGCTGGCTCCGACAGAGGGCCCTGGTTTGGGGGCGTCTCTGAGAGAGGGGTCCCTGAGAGAGGAGGTTCCATTGATGAGGTCTGGCTGAGAGGTGTGCCCGGACTTCTGTAAGACGTGGAGGGAAAATAACAGTAATGTCAAATCTATAAGACGACAAGGTTTAGACCAAGAGATGCTTCATCAACAACAACTAGATAGAAAAAAGCCTTTACCCTGTATACAGAAACACACTCATAAGAGCAGAAGTTCCGAATGGTGCCGTCCACCATGGCCAGATGATACTGAGGAACAGCCGACACCTTGCACAGGCAGCAGGGGAACGCAGCACCTAAGGGAAAAGAGGAACATTACCAACCGCCAGTCTATATATGTTACCTTGGGTAACCACAGGTCTATGTTATCCGTGCTCCGCCCTCTAATGGGCTTCGCTATTGGTTTATCACGAGTCAAAGTTCAATGTACTCACCATCCAATCAGGGGGTAGCACCCTCCCCCATAAAACCACAGTACGTGCATTGCTCGTCTCCCTTGAGAACTCAGCAACTACCACTAGGACCAGCTGGGCTGGTAGATAGAGGGCCTCGGATGTACTCATAGAACTGGGGTTACACCAGGTAACCCATATTTCTATGTTGTATGTGCTCCGCCCTTTAACGGGCTTCGCCATTGGTTAACATAAGAAACACTTAACCAGGGGATGACTCCGGGCTGTGAAGCGATTGAACTCATGGTGACTAGCTGTAGTTGCTGCTGCAAACCAGGTGGAGGCTGCACGACCACTGTCAAACAAGCCCTGCAGGAACCCCAAAATATCCTGCTTAGAACACAAGCTCGAACAGAGGTCCATAGCCTCGCACCACCACGTGAACACACGCCATCATGCCAGTAGGTTTTAGCAGTGGACGGGGCATGTGCATGTTGAATCCTGGAAACTAAATCCGTCGGGAGACCCAGGCTCCCCAGTCTCACCCTCTCAACCTCCAAACCAAGAGGCACCGAACCAGAATTGGGCGTGAGAGGATGCCCCCCCCGCCTGGCACAGGGCAGTGGGAGGGTCTGGCACCGGCCATGGGCCTGCCTCCGCTAACTGCATCAGAGCCCCGGGACTCTCCGGCGCCACCACTATCACCGACAAATGCTGTATCCTGATCCTGTGGAGCAGCTGCATCATCAGCCTCAGGGGCTAAAGAGGATGGGCCACGTACGCTGGTCTCAGGGAGAACCACAGATCCGCCACAGGCCGACCGAACTGCTGCCAGAGCAGGGGATCACCACAGGACATCCTGTCTGCCCCTGTGTTGAGGGATGCTGGAACATGGCGGGCTCTCATAGAATGCAGATGACGATCCGCCCAGATAAGGATGGACGCCGCCCGCCTGTGAAGCTGGTGACTGAACGAATAAGCCACCATCGTGGTGTTGTCCCAACGAACCATAACATGTTTCTCTCTTAGCCGCGGAGCAAAGTGCTGAAACACCCGCTGCACCGCCAACAGTTCCAGGAAGATGATGTGACGAGAGGAACTCGGTCATGTGCTCCCCACTCTGGCTTGGTGGAAGGTCCCGCCCCAACCTGCCAGACAGCCGTCCGTAAACACTTAGACATAACGAGAGATGCACCCGAAGGTGAGGGAGAGTCCCAAAACATCGTGTCCCGGCGCTGGAACACTTGTGATGCCTGGCGTGATCAGGATGCAGCCAGAGCCGCACAAACCAGCGCCACAAATTCCTCATGTGTAGCAGCCCGAGACACACCACCGGACGAGCTGCTGACATCATCGCTAACAGAGACATGATGCTGCCCGCTGGGACTAGAGTTACACCCCTCACCCGTCACATGTTGAATGATTAGCGCTGTGTGGGCCGTCGAAATCGTCAGAATCCTCACCCCCTTCTCCCTGAGCATCGTCAGTGTTGTCTTCAAACACACTTGAACACGAGAAATAAAAGAGAGAATAACCAAGCGGGAGGCGACTGTACTGAAAGCTCTGTACGTCCATCGCGAAGCGCAGATACTTTTTATGGCAAGCCAAAGGGGTCAGCCACACAAAAGTGAAAGAAATTTTACGAAATGTTTAATAAGAGCATGAGGAAAAAAGAAAAGAAAATGTTAAATGACATTTACTATAAAATACTAACTTCCGCCGTGTGGGGGAACCGAACCAAGATCCTCCACTTGTTAGGCCAGAAAAAAGCAGAGGGAATGAGGCAGACCCTAATCATGTCCTCGATGGGGGGCACGCCTTTGTTCCACTCCCACCCCTCAACCGTGGCATATGGCAGCTTCGCGCTCAAAGGAGCACCAATCTCCCTGTGGTGAGTGAACACTGGCGACATTTTGGGGACCACCACACACGACCGAGACCTGCTACGAGGCTGACCAGGGAATCCGAGACCTGGACAGGTGGCTGCGGAGGAAGAGGAGAAACCATCCTGGTTGCTGCAGACGCAAACAGGCCATGCAGGTCGTCCCCGGGGTACCGGTGGTCCTGAGGCGCCTCGTCCCCCTCATCGTCCCTGACGAGAGCAGCCGGGTCCGTAACAACTTACTAGATGCGACACCAGATGGCGACA
Organism: Nannoperca australis; assembly: GCA_036023655.1. Classification (NCBI taxonomy): domain Eukaryota; kingdom Metazoa; phylum Chordata; class Actinopteri; order Centrarchiformes; family Percichthyidae; genus Nannoperca; species Nannoperca australis. The sequence goes on from JAVQJD010078834.1 coordinate 108,245, forward strand.
ATTCTCGCGGAACTAAACAGGTTGTGAAGTGAAGAAAGGGAGACGAGCAATGCAGGTACTGTGGTTTTATGGGGGAGGGTGCTACCCCCTGATTGGATGGTGAGTACACTGAACTTTGACTCAGGTGTCGAGGAGGCCTTGAGGAGATAAACCAATAGCGAAGCCCGAACTGAGCATGTGTATCAATTTCATAATGAAACATGTTGGTTGGGATATAAACTGTATTATATAAAATAAGATGCCACCTGTAATATTTAAGTTCAATAATTCCATGCTACATTCATTTGGAGTTATATTGTATATTTATCATAAACCAGTTGGAAGATTATTGTAGTCACTGAGAACATCTGAAGCCTCCTCCAACTTTGTTCTGCATTGAGTGTGTGTGTGTGTGTGTGTGTGAGAGAGTGAGATGTGTCTTACCACTGAGAACGTGCCGGGGGGGGCGACTATGTCCCACACAAGCAGACGAACAGTAAAGCTGAACTCTGCCCTTTTGGTCTCGTTCCATGATAGTGGCGGACACTATTGCCATTTTGTGACAGTAGGCACACTCAACCGTCTTTCTGCAGGTCTGCACAAAAACACAATTAGCATTGTGGAGGTTTGCATTTGGCACATTTGCTTGATAAACATTAGGGTGATGTGTGAGATTTCCTGATGTTACACCATTTCTGGATACTAGTGTGCTTCTTATTGCCATTTCGAGCCACTAATATGCAAAAATGGCTAGTAGTGTTAATCCTACATACTGAACCATCCTTATTTTCAAAAAGTAACCAAACATTATATTTTTATTTTTTTTTAAACAAACTCATACCTGTTTGTAGGTGCCAATGCAGGTAGGACCACAGAAGTTGAGCTGAGATCTTTCGATTGTAAGTGTCTGACAGGAGCCCGAGTTGCTATTACAGTAAAGTCCGCAGCCTTCACAGCAGTTCATGGCTAACTGCCGCATCTTGCGCCATGTTACAAAACACGCATCACTACAGAGTCTGTGCAGACGACCTTGATGGGTGACCTCGTGCTCAATCAGCTGTGGAGATGATCACAGTCAAACACAAGGACAAAGAAAAAATTTTGACACAATACCACTGATTTACCAAACTGTCTTTACTGTAAAAGCTAGCTGTTGGAGTCTTTCCTACCCTATTAGAGACTTTGCAGACACTGCAAATGGGTTTTTCAGACTGTCGCTCCGCTGCTTTCTCAGGTGGCTTCTCGGGCTTCCTCTCCACTCGTTTGTCAGCCAACTTATCAGGAGGCTTCTCTGTGTGTTTCTTCTTGTGTCGGAACACAGACAGACAGAACTGGCCACAAAAGTGCATGTAGTTGTTGTCCTCTCCTGGAATCGTGATCATGTCCCTGGGCTGAAGAATCTCCCTGGGAATATATGCAACAGTTGAAAAATACAGCATGATGGAAGGCTAGGGGGTGGAGCAAACAAAAAGGCAAAGAGGAAGAATAGTTCAATATTTCATTGTAATTGACAAACATTTATTACGCATTCAAGGGAACAGATCCACCAAGTTTATTACCAGGACAAAACATAAGAGGTCCGTATGAAGCCATTTATGTTTTGAGTCATGCAAACAACTCTAATAATCAATATTCTTATTACATTATTAATAAGATAATCATTGTGGATTGTTCTGAATATAAATCACAGCACACATAAATTAAACGATGCGCCAGTTAGTGTTCAGTGGCGGCAGAGCTCGTGAGCAACCTGGGGTTCAGTGTCGTGCTCAAAGACACCTCGACATGTGGACAGGAGGGGCCGGGGATCAAACCACTAACCTGATTAGAGGATGACACACTCCTGACCAAAACAAAAAGCACATGGCAGCTAAATAAAATGATTAGCTCAATGGAACCCTAATATAAAGATGCACCTGTTGCACTGGAAACAGGCTCGGTTCTTGTTGGCTGGAGGCAGGTGGCCAGTCAGACAGACTGTGGAGCAGAAGAGCTGTGTTGAACCTTTTCTTTGGAATGCTGTTTGGCCTTTCAGCAGAACCTACGACCATCCACAGAAACATGAAACATAAAAATCACTCCAACGTCCCAACACATTACACATCAAACGTTGTTCCACATCATTTAAAGTATACTGGAGTAGAGCCACACCCCCTTTTTCAACAAGCATGGCTGACTGAGGCAAGGAGGAAGCTAAGCCACATTTGAATCTATTAATATATTGTATAATGTTACCAGTACATCATTTGTGTTTAAAGTAAAGACATATATTATATTATCTCTACGTGTTAAAGCATCATATGAAAGATTCATAGCTTGTACTTCTATTGGAATGGTTGGAGCTCTTAGATGTCACCAGAAGGAAAACGTGGAATAGGGAAATACTGTGTTGATTGATTCTGACTGTTCTGGTTTGATTTTCTAATGAGACAATCATCTTATAATGCAGCCTATTGATTATGTTCACACTCAGGAGACTGACGCCAACTGAACAAACCATCCATATATGTATATCCATATATATGTGTTTTAAAGCATCACTATCATTCATATGAGTTTACCATTCATGAAAAATAAATGAACATTTTTACTTTTAGGTGGTTTCTTATGTTCAGATTCTCTGCTCATTGTAATGGATAAATAATTAAACATACGTTTTCCTTTTTTTTTTATTGCGAGTGCATTTAGATCAGAAATCCACTCTTACAGTACCTTAGAGCAGCCACTGCAGCGAACACTCCCGGGGACCGGGGGCTGAGGTGGGCGTTGGGGCACTGGTGCCAGAGCTGGTATTGAACTTGGGACAGGAGCTGGTGGTCTGACAGGGAGGGGAGTCATGGCTTGTAGGACAGCGCCTCTACCTTGGATAAAAATGGCCGCTGGAGGGGGTGCTGGGATCGCTGCTGGCACTTGAGTGGATAAGAGAAGAAAAGTTGGTAAAGCCAAGGAATTAGATATTCCTGATCACTTTCAGTAATAACGATAGACAGCACAATGGCCTCTGGATCGCACGGCTACAGGGTTGCCTTTCAAGCCCTTGGACTGTGCTGACTTGAAGTTGCTCTCTCAAAACTATCCCATTGCTGGCACTTACATCAGCCAAGCAGATAAGTGAGTTACATGCGTTGTCTGTGTAAAATCCTGCTCACAGTTTCCCCCTGATTATGCAAGGTGACGTTGCGCCTTAACTTTGCTTTTCTTATAGCTGCCCCACTCTGGAGCGGCTTGCTTTTCATCCACCGCCTTTCACAGAGGAGAGCGAGAGGCGGCTTAATTCACTCTGTCCAGTGAGAGCTTTGCGCGGGACGAAGGGGTTTAGGAAGAGGAACCAGCTTTTTATATGTTGGGCCCCTTCTCATAGAGGAAAGGCTCTGACATGCCAGCGCTAGTCAGTCGCTTTGGATAAAAGCATCTGCTAAATGCCTAAATGTAATGTAATGTAGTCAGAATGGGTGTTGGAGGCTATAATCCTGGCTGATGAGAGTCATGGACTATCAAAAAACGTGTCTGTTTAATATTTTTGACAACAAAAAAGGATTAAGAAACCTGATTTCAGTTGGACTTCAAATAGGAAAAAAGGTTATGGACTGGTGAAATCATATTGTTGACTGAACCTTACTTCTTGCATTAAGAATATTATCAATGATACCACCAAAATACAAACGGATGCTTTGTCCTTAGAACACAATACAAAGTGTCAGTGCTGATGTTAACATGAGAGAAAAACATGGCACAACGAACAAATACACAAACAAACTCACTGGTAGGGGATGCAAAGGTGTTCCCTCCACCTACAGAGTACACAGAGCTGATCCTCAGCTCTTCCTGAAATGAGAATACATTAGGAAAATCAGATGTGTTTAAATGGTTAATTATGCCTTCCTCCCCTTTCCAGGCAGTACTGCAGTAACTCATGTCATAGAATTTTTTTTTATCAATTATTGATTTGAAGATGGCATATCTAAATTCTGTATTGTTTAAAAAATATATATAATTATATCAACAATCAGAACACAGTATGGCTTTCGCCAGCTTCAATCCAATAGTATCATTATTTCTGATTGAATCCTCTCATTATTGAGCATAATGACAAATCTACACCTAGTACTGAACATAAACAGCACATTTACCTCCTGATGCTCCAGCTCCTCTTTGATCTGTCTGATGGAGCTCTGAGGCAGTAAAGCAGCGTCGTAGCCTTCATCAATGGGCTCATCTTTAATATTGATAGGAGGAGACATCTGGGGATTACTGTCCTCCATTGGTGCTGCCTCCGACCTCTGAAATAATAAAGAGTACTCATAATTACCCTCCAAAGGATAGAAAATGACTTGAAATGCAGTTACTAGACAGTGGTTCCAGATCCCTACCTCTCCCTGCTGACTGTCTTCTGTCTCCTCTGTCTGGTTCAGGACGCCTCCATCTGACAGGAAGATAGAAAAGAAAGTGAGTCAAATTTACCACACACTCTGGAAATAATGGACAATCAACACACTGTTGCAAACAATTCCAGGGCACACTTGAAACTATTTTTAAAGATTTTAGCTGCTTTATTTCTGTGGAAAAACATTCCTAGCATGTTCAGCAAATAAAAGCTGCCCAATTCCAATGCATATGGATCCTCCAGCCCAAGAAGGAATGGAATGGACCTTTTTCACAGCAGACATTTAGTCAAAGCAAGAAAAGCGCAGGTGGAATTAATAACATTAATGGTGGCTGCATTCCATTTAGGAGAGCCGGTTCCCAGGCTCTGGTATTGAGTATGCTCACTCGCTGACATTACTTACTGGGACACTTAATGGAGCCATCGTTAATGTTATTACTTAGACCTGTGATGTCTGCCGTGACAAGGGGCAGCTCACACCAAACCCTGACACACCCAGCCGGCCTCAAAGAACTGTTTCCCAACGCATTTTATTAGAAGCCACAAATACTAGCTAAATAAAGCTATAACACAACGTACAAACTAAACAAACAAGGCTACCATTTTCATGTGACGCCGCTCTCAATCTTCTTCAACAGTCTATTCAAAATTAAAAAGTCAAAATGTGTCTAATAAAAGGTTTTGCTTTGCACTGGAGTAATCAGCCTGTGGTCATTTCCTTGTGAAACAGGCTTGGGGTAAAAGGAGAAGGAGAAATCCTTCTGAAGGGGCTTTTACACCGCTGCGTGGTAACTCGCCGCCTCCAGCAACGTCAGTGAGGGGAAAGCAGCAGAGGGGAAGCGGTTTGCGATCCCGGCGATAGGAGTATGAAGAGGATGCCGCCCACGTGAACGTGCACAGATTTTGTTTTGCTGCCCAAAGTTCCCCATGCTGCACTTGTGGGGGAAAACATTGCTTTGGATAGAAGGAGGAGCTGATAATGCTGGTGTTTGAATACCCAGAGTTGTACAATATGGTGCTAGCTACTTGCAAGGACAGCCAGAATACATTAATTCAATGCATTTTGTTTTAAATAGTTAAATCTAGCAGTGCCTGACATTAATTTTTTTTAAATCACAATCCATTTTCATGTTAAATTGTGGAATTAATAATTGAACACTGCGATTGAAGACTACAACAGCAAACACGTGGTTGGGATTTGATTTGCAAGCTAGTGCCGGTGTTGTGGACGTTTGGGTGGGTTGTACCAACGCCATGACGTTCACCAAAGCACCTGCCTGTCACCGCAGCCTTGGGCCGCAGCCACTTTTAAAACGCGTTTTTAGACAATGCTCTTGCAGGTATGCAGTTGCCACGCAACAGTGTGAGACGACCTTAGATGGGTAAAATCAGCGATATAGACATATTTGGAAAAGAATTGTCAGAATCAAAGCAGCTGAGGCAGAGATCTCCTGACTTTTAGTCTCAAGCATAGGCCAAATACTGGATGCTGCACTTCCTATAATGCAACTTAATAGTGTCATTCCTTAGACCCTCCCTACTTGGTAAATGCCAATTTCTTTGAAACTCCACACCCTTAGTTTGTTATATAGGCTTTCTACCCGAAATGTGTAGCCTCCGAACCCAAACAACCCTGATTGAGGATCAGTCTTGTACTTTAAAATGGTCTGAACTCTCATGTCTATGCAGCTTTACCTCGGCTGTTGTCAGGTGTGTGGTCCTGGGAGGAGTGGGAGGTGTTAGCAGACCCACTGCTCCCTTCCCTCTCTTGCTCCTCCTCCTCCTCTTCCTCCTCCTCCTCTCTGGGCTGACGAGCAAAGGGATCACCTCGAGTTACATTGTTCCCCACTCCCGGCTGGGTTTTTTTTGTGTTTGCCTTACCACCCTGGAGATTCTCCAGGGCGCCCATTGGCAGGGCAAAGTGCCAGTCTTCATCATCTTCTTCTGGCTCATATGAAGGCAGGCCATCCAGTGCATCATCAAATGCTGCAGCACCACTTCCTCCTCCTCCACCTTTGTTGGTTCCCATGGTAAACGAGGAATGTTGGTCAGAGGAAGAGGAGGAAATGCGAGGAAAGGACGGCTCTCCCACGCCCTCATCCATCTTTTCTTCTTGTCTGCTGCCGTTGCTATCCTCTTCTTCTACTTGTTGGGGTTCCCCTTGTCCTGAAGATTCGTCTACTTGCTTTGTCTCGTCCTGACCGCCGCTCTTGGACGAGGTGGCAGAGCCCCTGGAGGAGTCAGCAAAGTCTCCAAGCCCCATCACTTCGTCAAACACTCTGGACAGGCGCTCCTCATGCTGTGTGGAATGATGCACTTTAATTCTCTACTCCTGACTGTCAAACTTAACTGCTTAAAACCCCAAAATGTCAAGAGGAACAAAATGTCGATTACTGTGAAACTTTTACTCTATACTCTTATTATTATTATTATTATTATTATTATACATAAAACCCAAGCTTCAAATTTATTTGTAAAAATCGTACACAATTATTTCCTTAAGTGAATTTGAGGACTAAAGCCCACTCATCACTTGTGACTACAGTGTTTCCCTTACTGGGATTTACAATAATTATTGTAAAGATTTACAATAATCCCAGTAAGGATCCAGTTTACAGTCCTATAATTGTTCCATCTTAAGTATTAGACCCATAAGCCCTGAGAAGCTGGTCCCTGATACCAAACTGTACACCTTCATGATCAGTTAATTCGTTAGAAAAAAAGGGCGTTCAAGAGTTTGCTGAGCCATTCAGGCAGTGATATTCATGTAGTAAAACATATTTGCACTCCATTCCTGTTTAATTTAACTTTATAATCTCACTTGCTGCAACACCTCCATCAATATAACAAGACTAATAAAATACTAAATAAAAAATGGACTCCTACATCTTATATGCAAGTGTTTAATGCTTGGTCACCAGTCTGACCTGAGATGCACAAGAACAGAACCATTTTTCGGATCAATTATGTGTCCATATTGAATGTAACTATGGTTACCTTGTAATATTTAGACTCTGCAGTTCAATTCAAAGGGCCTTTATCTTATATTCATGTGGTCATGGCAGGAACAACACATTTCCAAGCCATGCCATGAGACTGCATGCACAGGACCAGCGGCCTGGAGGCGGGTCACAGTCTGCCTCCACCAACACATTTCAATACAACTGGGGGCAAACGTTCCCCGTCACCTTCACATAGTCACAGAATAACAGTGACAGCACAACAGTCACCAGCGTCTGCTGTCAGGAGGATGGAAATGTGGCTCGCTGTGTTCTTACATTCTACGGTTAGTGATCTTATATCTTACGGTTTGTGTTAACACGACGAACGACACCCCTCACACCCATCAAGCGACGTCCTATCCTCACTCTATATCAGCCGTATAGAATGGCTGTAGGCCTCGTGCTATCCGGTCAGCCCCACCAAACTATTTAAATTCGACAGGATATCGCGTTTCTAAACGTACACACACACACACACACACACACACACACACACACACCGACCATTCACGACACGTTGCTGGAGTCTTCGTGTAAAAGCTGCATTTGAGGGACTTGCATGGCAACACGTAACTTCAATAAAAATCGCCACTTTTTAATTGTTCGCAGAAGCCCTCCGCGATGCAAGGGCTTTGTGGAAGCAGCATTCATCTGCACAACGCATATGCAGTGCTGGATTAATACAGGCTTTTGTGGCTCACCAAAAGACCTGCGTCGTGTTGTGGTCAATGTGTTCGTTTGCTGAATATCAAATTGTCCGGCTGTTAAATCGAGCTTGGCTTAGCGGCATGCATCAATAGCACTGAGCTAGCTGGCTAACGCTAGCTAAATATGCACATCTCGACCGGAAACTAGCCCACAATAACTACATGTCATATTGTGTAGTTAGATCAGCTAATGAACTTGGCTTGCCGTCTGACTGGTGCTTTAATTGGACTGTAAGTGTGTATTTCTTACCTTCAATCGTTTTAGTCTAAATTCCTCCGAGTCCGCCATGTTTTAATTAGGCTGCAGGCGCCGCGCTTGTTCCAAACACCCACCCACCTTTCCCCTTCTTCTTTTGTTGATATTGGCAAACAGCTTTTAGGTGCATTACTGCAACCTTCTGGACTGGAGTGTGGATCAGAACAGTACTATTACATGAAATTTTCTGGAAACAGCCGTGTGTCCTACATCACCTGAACTCCTCTGCAACGTGCATCTTATACTCAGTCTAACAGTGTCGTGTGATTTAAGTGTCTGTCTCTCTTGTTGATATCTAGGACAGAATAAAAAGAAACGCTCCACTGTTCCTGTAGTCTGCAGTCACATCTACATCCAGCATGTAGTCAGTGTTTAATGTGCTGTTCACACCGCATCATTGATATAATGTCCTCCTCCTTTCTCTTTCTATTGCTTCCTGTCATCTCTCCCAGGATACTTTGAATGCGGAAGTCATTCAGCCCTGGGTTCCACTGTCCCACTCTTCCTGCCATTTCTTTTTCATGTGTGATTTGTTTGTACTTTTAACTTCAGACTTTCTTGCTATATTTTACGAAAATATTTGTCTCTTTTTCTTGTTGCTGCTTTTACATATTTATCTGACAGTTCATTTCTATCCACACCACACGTGTAGGAAATGTATTTACTTTCTATGTCTGCACTCTTAATTCTGAATATTGTTTGAGCTATCAGGTACTGCCATGGCCATGTCTTGTATCTGACATCTGATATTTGTTTTTAATAATTCTCGTTAGTGCACTACTCTATTGCCCAATGTTGTAGTTGCATCTGTATATAGTTGTACTTTAACAATTATCTGCATAGTTTTCTTCAATGTATTGTCTTTTTCACCTTTATCTTGTTCCTTGTTTAACAGGTTTAAAATTACCCTTACTTCTTCTCGGGTCCATAGTCCAATATGTTGATGTATTGTGTTCTTTCAAAGGCAGTTCATCCATTTCCCCTGTGAAGCTGGTGCTGGAGTCTTTGTGGCCCCACAGCACAGTCTGGATGTCAGTAAAGACACTGCCCTGTAATTTGTCCTCTGGTCCACTATTCTACATGCTTTATCTTTTCTAGACATAGTCTCATCCTATCAGGGTCAGCGCTCCTGTCCAGCAGAGGGCGATCTTAACAAATGTATGGCTGTACCGTAAAACTGATACTGCTGCGCAAACGACAATCCTCCACGAAAGGACTGAGCTCTGTGGTAAAAAAAAATCTAAACAAACCAGCAAAAGAGTGGACACACAACACATGTACATATCCAATGTAAACCGTTAACAACTAGTCACCGAAAATTGCCTTTTTTCATCGAGGTGGGTCGCATTTATTCTGTCCACTTCGGTATGTGGCACACGTCCTTGTATAGAAACAGATTAAGCACAACAGACAGCAGCCCGTCCTTCAATGAAAGCCCAATCTATGTCGGTGTATTTCTATGTGCGTCGACTCGAACCCTTCATCGGGGTCAAAGAGGCATCGAAACGTTTTCAGGAAGCAGTGCAGAGGCAGTCTGGAGTCGACGTTTGTTGTTGTTTTTGTCGAGTCTAGCATTGTAACCACTTCCCGACGGTCAGGTGAACGGGCCAGCGGAGTGGTTTCTAAGTGTAGGTCTCTTCACCGGCGGACGAATAGCAATGATGGCAGTGAGAGCGGTGTCAGCGGGGGGCCCGGCGTCTTTGTCCCGGTTCAGGGGAGCGCTGGTCGCGGCGGTGCTGGGGGACTGTGTGGGCGGAGAGTTTGAAGGAGCGGAGGAGGTTCCCATGGAGAGCGTGCTGCAGCATCTCAGCAGCCTGGACGACGACACCAAAGGGAACGGTTCGTAATGAAAGCATGAGATTTCATACCAGCCCGCGGGGAATGAAATACCAGATTACAGACTGGTATTGATAGCAGTGGGAGAGATACGTGGCTCTCTGCTAACCCCCAACATACTGTAACCTATATTCTTCATCCACGCCAAAACTCTCAAATCACTTATTCAGTAGGACTGTAGCCTTCCATTACTCTCATATCTAACTGGGACAATAGTCTGGGTCTATGAAGGTTACCAACACGTTTTTGAAATCATAATTTACTACAAAACCTGCTAATAATGGGAAACACATTTTACTTGACATATAAAAAGATAGGATTGAGTCATTTCTTCAGGACTACTAATGTTGCAGCTGCAGTTAATGCTATAGAACACGTTATACAAAGTGCTGCAATGCTGATATGTGAAGCAAGAAGATCTTGTGCATCATGCAGTGTTTGTATTTACTGTGTGTGTGTGTGTGTGTGTGTGTGTGTGTGTGCGTGCGCACGCTAGGTATCCTTGAGTATAGTGATGATACGGCCATGGCACGTTGTGTGGTCCAGTCTCTACTCACACGTGCTGGCTTTGATGAGCAGGACATGGCTCGCAGGTATGCACAGCACACTGCAGACACTAACAGCATCAATGCAGAGTTTGTGTGTATTATGGTGTGAACATTCCCCCAAAAGGCTTTTGAAATGAATCCAGGGGAGAATTTACGCACACGTCTAATCCCTGGTGTCTCACCCCTCTAGGTTTGCAAAGGAGTACAGTGCGTCCCCGGGTCGTGGTTATGGTTCTGGAGTGATCCAGGTGTTGAAGAAGCTGTCCTCCCCTCAGCTCATTGATGTGTACCAGCCGGCCAGAGACCAGTTCAATGGTCGAGGCTCCTTTGGGAACGGGGGGGCCATGAGGGCAGCCCCCTTTGCGCTGGCTTTCCCTGATCTGGCTGATGTTAAAAGGGTGAGCAGTGGGCATCCTCTGGGCTAAAATCACATCTTTGGTGACATGCATATTGAAACTAGGCACATTTTATGAAGTGCCTTGTCTTCAGTAAATCTGTAGTGTGTTTGTGCTGTTCTCTGCCCTTTCACCTGCACGTCCTCTTTACTTTTTACTACTTGTGACTACTATGCATTGCTATAATTTATATAATATATTTTGTTTTCACTCTGCATAATTAGAAGTTCAAACTGATCTAAACACAGGTATTGGACTTTGCAAGTTTAATTTGTTGTGTGACTTGACGTGGCTAGAGTCCTATCTTGCCATTTGACACAAAAGTCCCATGTTAAGTCTTGAGTCTAAATGAAAAACTCTAGCCCAAGTCAGGAATATTTACTAACTTCAGTTCCGTTCCATTTTTCAAACAAAATCAGAATATCTAACACTTTTAAACTGAGTATTACAAAACTACGATTGAACAAAATGACTTTAGTCAAGTCAATTGATCGTAAGCTTAATGCTAAGTCCAGTGCAAAGGCTCTGATAAATGAAGTGATGGAAATGAAATTTGAGCTCAAGTCAAGTGACTTGAGTCTTCACCTCTGCAGTACAGTCATTACTTTTGCATAAACCAGCACTGAACATTGTTCCTGTTTATTAAAGCATTAAGCTGAAATCCTTGTTTACCTACCCTCTCCAGTTTGCCCGCCTGGGTGCCATGCTGACCCACTCCTGCTCTCTCGGTTACAACGGGGCAGTGCTACAGGCGTTAGCGGTGCACCTCTCCCTGCAGGGGGCGCTAGAACTGCCTCAGCAGTTCATCTGCAGGCTAATCACAGAGATGGAGGAAGTGGAGGGCAACGAGGCGTCACGCAATGATGCCAGAATGTGAGTACTACAAGAGTAAAGCATCCTGTATGGATGCTGAACCACAGATCCCAAATAGAAAAGTGCTTTTCCTGCAGAAAACGTGTGTGAATGCTGACCGCTGAGAGAAATTGCAAAGCATTGCTGAAAATGCAGAAATCTGACTTGAATTTGCCTGAAAAATCTGAAAGCTCAAATGTATTGGACTACACTGCTCAAAAGCTGGAAGCTGAAATGTAAAACTGGTGCAACTGGGAGTTGGAAAAGTTGAACAGAAACATAGTAAAAAGTATGGTTGTGTCCAATTCAGGCTGTACTGGGGGTGTTGTTTTTTTTGTGTTGATCTTTTTTCAACGTGGTGTTTGCGTTCAGCCTTAAAGAAGCAGAGAAGCCATTCTGTGAGCGCCTGCACAGAGTTCAAGACCTGATGAACAGGAGCAAGGTCAGCATAGAGGAGGTCATCTCTGAACTGGGTCAGTATCTACTTATCTTGGACTTTATCATCTCTGTGTTTACATGGCTTTGTAAGAAGACTACAAAAACCCATCAATTATTCCCACTTAAGAGGCTAGAACCAGTGAATTAGTGCTTAGAAGTCACTTAAACAATGAATGGATTATTAAAGTAGCAGCCGATTCATTTTCTGTTGGTCGACTAATTGATGATTGCTGAATGATTAACAGACCGGTTATTTTAGCCACACCCCATTGTTATGTCCTATCATAACAGTGGGAGGGATGGAATTCTATAATGTCCTCAGGGATCTTGAAAACTACCATTTTGTATTTGAGAAATCCATCTCTCCTTCCAGGTAATGGTATTGCAGCGCTCCACTCGGTCCCCACTGCCATCTTCTGTGTCCTTCACTGCCTGCAGCCCTGGGAATGCCTTCCAGAGAAGTACGGCGGCCTGGAGAGGACAATAGCGTACAGCCTGGCTCTGGGAGGGGACACAGACACCATAGCCTGCATGGCAGGGGCCATCGCTGGGGCCCACTATGGCATCGAGGCTATTCCTCAGTCGTGGATAAAGTGCTGCGAGGGGGCGGAGGATGCAGACATGAACGCAGAGCGGCTTCACATGCTGTACCACCAGTCATCACAAGGAGGCGGGAGTGGGACAGGGGAGCAGAGCCGTGAAGACGCATCTCAAAGCCATTCAAACGGCACAGAGAAGAAAACTGGAGCCGAGTGATTCTTCAACTGCAGCTTGACAAAAGGACTCTTGAGCACACACGCAAATTACTACATTTACATGACTACAGTTTTGTTTTCACACTGTGTTGTTAACTGGTCAAGCTGTTTGCATTGCAGCATTGTTTTATATTTACTTACTCAAAACGTACTCATTCTCTCTTCTCTTCCAAATTGGATACGCAGGGTTTGAGACCCACAAGCTTGCAAGAAAAGAAAGAGGCAAATTTACTTTAAAAAAGTAAGAAAGAAGCAATTCGATAGGTAACAGGATAGTGACGCTGAACAAACAAAAAACATCACAAACAAAAGTGTCACCAGACAAATGCATACGCAGTACCTGACACACACACACACACACACACACACACACACACACACCTCTCTCTCCCTTCCCTGCTTTTTCCTGTTTTGTGTTGAACAATCTTTTATGAAAGTTGCACTATGGCCATGTCTTGTTTAATCCTTTTGGCAGATAACAATTATTTAATAAACCGTCTTGTTTTTCAAACTCACACAATCTGTACGAGTGTTAATTTTGAATTTAAGAGCATGAATGCAAATTTGTTTCAGGAAGGTCAGCAGCTCCATCGAGATGCCTTACTACTAATCTTGTAGCCCAGTTCAACTCCTAACTTACACACTGCTAGTTTCAGAAAACAAGAAATCTACAGCCATGCTAGCAGTTTTCTGTGGCTGAAGCTTAAAGGTGTGATAGTCTTTAAAATAGTAACTGTATAATGACAACGGTTGCTGCAGTTTGATTCTTTTTATTTCACACACCTTGAAGCTGCACCACAGTATCAGTGTGTGTGGAGAACGGCAAGAACTTTCTCCACTATTTATATCTTGTGCAGCACAAGGAGTCCCTGTGAATATTTGTGCTCCCCCAATATCAATATGACTTATCATTCAAGAAAACACTTAACATTAAATTGGCAAATTGTTGTGTGACCAAAATACAATGTTATGTATTTTTATTCTGGAACCTTTTGCAAATTAACATTTATAATAAACCAAAATTAAACAAATTGACACAATAACAGGAATCGTATGCTGTTTAAATACATTCTCTGCTTAGCCAATTAGGATGAACTGTTTATTTCAGAAAATAAACATATATTGTCTTTTTGTAACGGTGACATGTTGAATACAAATTTACTTCTAAATCAGATTTCATGTTACATGTGCTCTCTAAGTTTCTCTCTAAGAACATCAGCAAATGAAGCAGTTCTAACGGGGGCGACGGATGTTAAACCTGTGTGTGAGATAGGAGGTAATACTCAGTGGCTATTGAATGTAAACTGCAATGTTTCATAAGCATCATAGACAAAATAATTGTAGTAAAAAAGCACATGCAGTAAAACATCTCTTCTGGAACTTTCTGCCCAAATCACAGGTTTTTCTCTGTTGGGGCAACCTCAAGGAACAGCTGCAGGAACACTGTTAACTTGCTCAACAGTCCTGGGCAGAGCTTGTAATGGATAAAAGGTACATAAACTATGGCTCCACTGAGGATAAATAAAGTCACATAGAGGTATTCAATCTGAGGATCGTCTATGATGGGTGCCAGCACAAGGAATATTGCCGCAATGAGCACCAGTATTGGCAGTATAATGGGAACCTGTGGTGAGAGGAAGAGACAAGCACAAGCTGATTATCATCCTGTGTTAAAAAAACTAAAACAAGAGTTAGTTTATGATGATGGTGTTCTGACCCTGTACGGCCTGGGGAGCTCCGGCTTCTTAATCTTGAGATAGAGAAGTCCAGACAGGGTGATGGCGTAGAAAAACCAGGCAGTGAAACTGACAACAGCAACGAAGAGGAATCTCAGGCAAACACAAACAGGTTATACATTCTTCAGACAAGTAATAAAGAAGACATGTCAACGTTAAATACATGCAAATCAGACCCCTCTTTCACCTGAAGTAGTTGACAATACTCTGGAAGTCTCCAGGGATCAGCACGACCAGAGACACAATGGTGGTGAAGATCAGGGCTGGAGATGGAGTCAGTCTACGGACGTGAGCCATGGCCAGAATATCTGGCTACAAAACAAACACAAGCCTGGGTGAAACTCTGTGACAACCATCTTAGACTGAACATATATGATATATATATATATATACATATATATGATAATATATATGAACATATATTAGGTTATATAAGTTAGAGGTTCTCACCATGTGTCCTTCCCTGGCGGCAACAAAGCACACACGGCCTCCACTGAAGAACGTCCCGTTGAGTGAACCAAAAGCAGACAGTGCTGCAGCCACAGACATGGTCCAGCCCCAGCTTCCTAACACCTTATTCCTGTGGGATAGGTGGGAGTTCTCACAAAAGCTGCAACAGCATCCATGACAACTTTCAAAAGCAACATGCTTTTACACATCAAAGTCTGTTTACATGTGTATCAGAGTACTACTGCTTATGTGAAAGAAGTTGTATGAAGCTTTTTGTGGCTCCAGAGGGAGCTGTGGGATGTCTGATAAACTGCCTGCCAGCATCGAATGTAGCCCACTCCTCACCTCTGCTTGAAGCTAACGGCTACAGTGGATATAAAAGTCTACACACCCCTGTTAAAATGTCAGGTTTTTATGATGTAAAGAAATGAGACCAAGATAAATCATGTCAGAACTGTTCACCTTTATTGTGTGACCTATAACCTGTACAACTCAATTGAAAAACAAACTCAAATAAATAAATAATAATAATAATGTGGTTGCATAAGTGTGCACACCCTCTTATAACTGGGGATGTGGCTGTGTTTAGAATCAACTAATCACATTCAAATTCATGTTAAGTAGTAGTCAGTACACACCTGCCATCATT
>JAVQJD010078835.1:0-12213 GCA_036023655.1 Nannoperca australis
GTAGTGTATATATATATATATATATATATATATATATATGTATATATACTTATATTATACTTATATACACATAATGTATAATGTGTATATTATAAAGTACGTTTAATTTAATCTGATATACGTTAGATTTATATGTATGTGTGTGTACTGTATAAAGTTAAGCTCCTTGAAAGTTAAGCTTCTGCAGAGCAAACTGTTTTAATGAGTTTGTGGATTATAAACATTAGAATTTCAAACTTTCCCAAAAGGAAATTACGGAAACTAAAAAGTAATTCTTTGAAATCCCCAATGAATTATCCCCTCATGCTCCAATGGAATAGCATGCATGTAGAAATCCATCATTATGGACTTTCCTGTCCAACTAATTTCGTTTGCCTATACAGATAACTGCTGTGACTAATTCCTAAGCACCCGATGGGAAAATCCCCTTTGTTTTAAACACATAATAACACATGTGAGGGAATTATCACAGTTTCTGTGCTGCACTATTATACAACTTTGCAACGACAGGCTACTGTCCTGTCATGCATGTCCACCTAGCTAGTGCATAATAAGTGCAACCCACTGAGAAATGAGCAACACGTTGCCTTTCACAGTGGATTAAACACAGCCATGTCCAAACGCTGCTCTGCTGAGTAATCCTGATTAACTAACGCAGCATGAACACCTCCATGCAACATACATAATGAGCTTAAGGCCAACTGTGTGGAGTTTTCCAGAAAGTTTAATTGCGATTGCTTACTATGTGTCTCTCTCAATATGTCTCTCTCTCTCTGCTTGTATGTAAGTACATGTACGTCCTGTGTACCTGTGTCTGTACCTTCACAGCTTAGAACTGTGGAGGTTATCATTAAAAGCATGCAGGCTTTTCACAAGTGTGCTGCAATGCACTCTCTTATTACTCTCTCCCCCTTTCCATCATGACACATTAGCTACAATGCACAAATGTACATATATTGTTGCTGCACATCACACATTTTTTGATCCTGGAAAAGATTATGTTTGAATAGCATAAAGAAAGGAAAAAACTGTAGTATGGATATGATATTTAATTCATGTATTTAATCTAGTTATAATTATATATAGTGATGGGAGCTTCTTTTGTATTATACCTGTTTACATCCTCTACAACTGCTAAGCCATTTAATGGATGTCCTTATGTTAACATGTACAAAATGAGTGTAAAACATTGGACAATGGTGTGTATGAAGCAGAGTCAAGCTCCAGTGACACTCCAGCTGGCGTGAAAAATCCCCTGATTTAATAAGCCTGATCTATTAACTTCTGCTTCATAAAAAAAGATAAGTGAAATTTAATTACAGTTGGGGTGGCAGATGGCAAGAGTGAGAAGTCATGGCGCCAATACTATTCACTCTCTTGGCTTGGTGGGGGCAGTGGTGGTGTATCACACAAACACTGGCAACCACGCAAAATTGGAGACAGAAGGAGTTGAATTTCTCACACTGGCAGCAGAACAGTAACACTGCTAAATAAAAATGAGAAATATTGCACAGTGGCTGAATAACTGTGGATTGGTTTCTATAAAACTGGCATCCACAAACAAAAGTTAATAGGGAAAGAGGTATGGGTTTTATCTCCATTTGCAAATGTTAATTCCTCTGTATGGGAAAATAATTAGAGTGGAGTATCATGAAAGATATCAGAAGAAAGCTAGGGAAGTAACCTTTATATCACAGAACAGGAATCAATACCTAGAACGGAGAGGAGAGAGAAACTAGAGTGGGTGGTTTTCACAGGGTTTCACGGTGCAGATCACCGGCACATACTCTCACCGCCAACACAATCTCGCATATTTGCTCATGCGCTCACTTGAAAATGAAGATGAACGGGTTGAACGGCCACACAATGGGAAGTCGACAACACAGGGAGTATCTCTGAAGCTAAAGCTGTACTTCCTCATAAACTCCTGTATCATGGCCTGCTGCCTCCCTCAGGAGTCTGATCACACACGAGAGAGCTCTTTATACAGTGGTCTTATGGTACTCCCAGATGGTGTGTGTCTGAGTGTGTGTGTGAGAGAGAGTGTTTCACTCTCACACACACACACACATCAGGGTTTGGAATTTTGTTTGTTTTCGTTTGTGTGCATTTGTGTCACGCTGACATACATCAATGAACTCTGTGTGCGTGGATGTTTGTGGATGCTCGCTCATTCGCCATGAGCACGGGGGATTCTCAAAAGGATATAAATCTACTCCCTACAGTTAAAATCCCATGAGGATTGAACACAAAGACCTGCCAAACCCGCTGAGACAGACAGAGAGGTACGATAACAAAACAATCATGCTTAAATCTCCTGCTCACCATTACAGCGCCCCGTCTGTCGGTGCGTGTTCATGTGCCACGATTCTCACAAAAGATCAGGGTATTTTCACAAAATTGTCCCTGTTCTGAATGTCTTTTATTTTTTTATTATATGACTTGGATAATCTATGGAAGATGAAATCTATTATCAATCTTTTTCATGTGCCAATGTTAGGAAAGTTTTATGTAGTATCAGTGTAAAATCCTTGGAAAGTCCTTGGTGCGTACATATGAGAAAGGAGAGTAGAAGTGGCTCTCAAATATGTGGTACCACTCCATTGCTCTGCTCTGCTCCACTCATCACTAACAGGCTAACGACAGAAGAATGCTAATGCATGTTTCAGCATCTGTTAGTGCTTTATAGAATACATTATGTGTGTGTCTGGGTGAGTGTGTGTGTGTGTGTATGTGACCCTGTTCACTCATGCCCTGTGGCCCTTATGAAGGTCGCAGCTGTCCGATGGAAGGCCACGGGTGGCAACACAAGCTGGCACTGCCAACCATCACCACTGTACCCTCAATTTCACCTTCTTCCTCATGCTCCTCTTTCTACGTTCCCCTCTTTATTCCTCCTCACGTCTTTCCTCCTAGTTGTCATATTTCTCCAACCTGATTGTCTCCTCTTTCCTCCTCACTTTTACTTTTCTTACCCCACCCCTAGCACCGCCTCCTCACTTCACCTTCCATATGCCACTAGTCTCCTACACTGTTTGCACTTCATCAGTCAGAGGTCAATTAACTCTCAAGAGGGCAGACACATGGAAAAGGGAAGTTAACAGTTTGGCATATGCTGACAAACACACTAAATGTGCATGCTCAACACACAACGTAGGCACAGAGGCACACAAAGTCACTTACACCTAAACTAACACCAGACAGGTTAACAAAAAAAGGTCAGTTTCTTTGAAAGTATGGCCTCTTAAAAAATATTATACTATATTATATATATCATTTTGTGTCTACAAAATAGAGAAGAGCAAATTGTTATTCACAAAATGTTCCATCAGCTTCATTACAGTGGCTGAATGGGTTGACCCAGGCCTTTGATCAGGTTTGATAATGGCTGTCTCAAATGTATAAATGCCTTGATAGTGAAGTGCAGCAAAAGGTTGATTGTAGTATTTCTGAACTCCACAAGCAGTGAACAAATAGGCAAATTAGTCACAAAATAAAAGAGATTTCATAGAATATCTAATAAGGCAGGCTTCTACTTCATCACTCACAGCAGCACTCTGCATACACAATCTCTCAAATGTCTATCTCTCAAATATATTTGACTGTAGGAAATACTGTCTCTTTTGCTTTGGTTTTGCTCAGGTAAAAAAGAACAACCTTCAGAATTACATATCTCTTCCACAGTCACTCGCAAGCACACACACACCTCTCTATTCCCTATCCTTTGTGTTTGCCACTGACAGTTTAGAATCATCTATTTTCCTCCCCCTCTCGATCTTTTCTCCTTCTATACTTGCCTCTCTGCTCTGCTAATTTATTCTTTTTCTGAGTAAACATCCACTCTGCTTACAATCAAAGAGAAAGACAAACAAGGAAACAGAACTGAATCAACAGAGCCCCATAGGAATTGTAAAGACTGCACACTCAAGCACAATAATAAAATTGCTATTAGAAGCGAAGGTTTTGTCAAAGACAAAGATTAGGCCAGTGCAAGGCCAAAGTCAGTTCACATCAGACAATGTCTTTCTGAGGTCAAACTTAATTAAAATCAAACAACGTTCTCATTCTCAATGTTAAAGTGAGTGCTTATTATAAAGTTTAAATGAAAATGAATCTTCCTGTGAGGGAGGAAGGTAATAGTCAAGAATG
The DNA here is from genome assembly GCA_036023655.1 of Nannoperca australis. Taxonomy (NCBI): domain Eukaryota; kingdom Metazoa; phylum Chordata; class Actinopteri; order Centrarchiformes; family Percichthyidae; genus Nannoperca; species Nannoperca australis. The sequence continues at coordinate 4,150 of JAVQJD010078835.1, forward strand.
GTAAATTTGACTGGTACATACTGAGATTTAATTTTAAAATGTACTTTTATTGCAATGATATCCAATTAGCAGTCATGCAAAAACACACGCAGACGCACACACACACACACACACACACACACAGACCCAAACAGACAGATGAATACACATTTTTATGTGTGTTTCTAATTATTGTGATAAATAGCTTTTGACAACCAAGGCTAACTCTTACAAACACCAGGACATCTGCTCTTAAGATAGCAGCAGCACGTTGTAAGGCATAAAGGCTGTTCAAGCAGCCACTGGGCCATGATAGAGGATACCAAATCCCCTCAGTGCACTGCAAGAAAGGAGAACATCAATCTCAGTGACAGAGGACTATTTCCACCCTTGTTAACTTATTTTACAGAGAGATGGGGGCAGAGAGAAACATTTTGGAGAGAAGAAGCAGAATGTGTGCTCAATCTGCCTTCTCACAGTAACTCATTCATTTATCAGTATTTTCTCAACTCTGAGATTATGAGTTTACTCAGAGCAGTGTAAGAAATATAATAGGTAGGCAGGCTCGGAGAGCAGTTAAAGGTTACAGGCTGCAAAAAAGTTTCCCAAAGTTTTAATTACATATTGCTTTCAATGACATTTGGAAAAGTAACTAATTTAACATTTTTTGAAATGAAAAACCCAACATCTACAGGCACCTTGGCCTTCCAGACTTTGTTTCTTGCTCATCTCAGCAGTGGCTCATGACTCCGCTCTCCCCCTCCATCAATCATTTCCTAATCCATATTCTACAGTAACATCCACCACTACCATCCATCCCCCTCTTGTCCTGCCTTTCTCGTCTTATTCTTCTCCCTCTAGCACTGGCACATGCTTGGCATTTCATCATAATCCCAATCATTCATCACAGCCATTTCTTACCTCATACCTTCCTATACTCTCTTTGGTTTCTTCTGTCTCATCTATCCTTGCATCTCTTTCTTTCTCTCTCTCTCACACTAAGCTGTTGGCATGCATGGATAAACGCAGGAAGTAGCCAAGTATATACTGCAGTGCTTCGGTGCCCACCAAAATGAGGTTTGACAATTTAACAATGTGATGGATCACTAAATTCTTATTTTACAGTATAAAGCTTTGAAAAGTGTTTTTGAATGGACACATGAAGACAGTTACACACCAATTACAGAAGAAGAACTACTGGTACTATAAGCAGCAGAATGTATATGAATGTTTTTCATGCTGTACAGTTCACCCTCCCTTCTACTCCATATATCCCATTGTAGCTTTTTATAAAATAGACTACCACTGTTGTGCATTGGTTTGTATTGTAACACTCTTCACACCATTTAAGTTCTTCATGTCTATGTTAAGTTTTTCTCAGCTGCACACACACACTCTTACTCAACTCTTATCCCTCCTTCTCTCACCTTCTTCTGGTCCCTCCATCGTTGCTCCAGCTTGGCATCCAGGCGGTTGGCAGCCGTCGCCCACTGCTGTGCGAGGCGGCGGATTCGGCGCTTCATGAAGCTCAGGGACTCCTTTCCTGTCCCAACCTGGTCCAGCAGTACAGAGAGGTCTGTGCGAAAGGCAGCCTGAGAAGGAAAGTAAAAGAAGAGAAGAATTGAAGAGAAAGTGTGAGAAGGTGGACATTTTTTTTTGCCATTTTAGTTGTGTGACTCTAGGAATGGAAGGGTCCACCACTTTGATCTAGACTGAAATATCTCAACAACTATTAGATGATTCCCATGAAATTTGGAGCAGAGTTCTATGGGGCTCAGTTGATAAATCCCTCTGACTTTGATGATCCCCTGACTTTTCCTCGAGCGCCACCAGCAATTAGACATTTCTTTCTCATGTGATTTGGTGCAGACATTCATGATCTTTTCAATCATTGGAGATCCTCTGACTTTTCATCTAGTGCCACCATCAAGTCTGAATTTCTTTTATTTCCAATATATGGCTTGTAGACTTTTTTGTCTTTTATTGGCTTCAGTGCTGTTAAAACCCACTGGACTGCAAAGCAATTGAAAGCAAGTTAGAAAGATGTGAAAGAGTACTATGACATCTGCAGATTTAATCAGCGAATGTAACCTGTGCATGTGTGTGATGGTGATTCTGTATTCTCTACAAATGCAGGAAAACATTTACTGGTAGAGGTAAAAGAATGAATTTTTTTTGCCAATTCACCTTGTCAACGCTTATATTTTATAAGTATTTCAAAAAAATAGCTTCGCTTTTTGTTTTACTATTTCAAGGCTGGCTTTAGTTTCATTCTGCTTTACCTTATTTCACTGCTGCCACCAATAAAGTGTAAAAAGCAAGATGAAAGCACACACACAACAATATAATGCATACACATCACTTTAATAAGTACTTTATACATTCATGATTGCTTTGTGCTCCCAAACAAACACGGTTTGTGGCTGATCAAGCCAGTGGAACTGGGAACTTATTTCATTTGGTGAACATCCAGAATTTGTTATTATCACTGCACAAGCTTGCCCCAGAGGGCACCTTTACCTGTATTGTGCCATTAATGTGATGAAAAAAAGTAGTTCATATTAAAATATAGGCAATTTCTTTGGCTTGTGATAAAAAAAGAAATCAATATTAACTGTAAAATTAAGAGTGGAGAATTTCAGTGTTCCTTTATATCAATACTCAATTCATGAATGCATCCATGTCACAAATTATGCAGCTGTGAAGAAGCTAAAAAGCAAGAGAGATCGCTCCACACTGTATGTCTAAGTACGTTTTTGCTCACAATATGTTAGCATGTATTAGTTTTTCTGTTTAAGGAATTAAAGTATTGAAGTTTTTGCTGCTCTGTGACCTCAAAGTCAATGAGAAAATCAGAGGGTAGAGGACGGGGTCAGGCTTCTTTTTTTTTATTCTTAGAGAATGAAGAGGGTCAGACGAAGGTTAACTATTATGCAGTAATGGGTGCAGACCACTCCTCCTTTTAAACAGCATCTTTTGAGCATTAGGCCTGTTAGCACCCTTATTCTCCCTCTTTTGATTGCTACTGTGGGCATGTGAATGACAACTTGATGAACACTATTAATCGCTCTCCTCATTTTTAATTTTCTTTCTTTGTTGTTATTAAAGGCTGTCTAAAACTGAAAATATAAAGGCAGCAACTTGGGACTTGGGAGTGAGAATAACGTTTTAATGGTATTTGTGTTTGATAAAAACTGTAATTATAACACAACCATGTCTAATTTGTCAATTCCAGCAATATTGGATCTTAATTGTTTTCTTTCCCTCTTCCCACTCTCTTTTCTACTCCGTCGATTTTACTATCTCTCCATTAGAGATAATGGACTGAAGATTTTAGTTTTCATTTTTCTCAAAAACATTAAATCTTGATATATATATATATATATATATATATGGCATATTGAAGCAAGCAGCTAACATTTAAGGTCACTACCGAATAGAGGATTATTTAGGCGCCAACAGCGCAAAAAGCTTAACAATAATGGATTTATTTGAAGGGCAAGTATCTATGTCGATAACATGTTTTATTCATGTCAAGAGATAAGCTCATGATTTTCGCTGACTTCACACTACGCATTTGGTTGGTCTACAATTAAAAACTCTACATTTTTTGTACCCAGAAAGCCTTGAAAAAACAAACAAATCTACAGTAAAAACAGCTTCCACTAATCATCTACAGTATTTCTTTAATATATGACATGTGGGTGAAATACAGCAAAGGATCACAATCAGCTGCATTCTCATTTCTGCCTTCACAGTATTTTATGAATTTCCAATGAAACTGTTGCCCTGACTCCACATTAATTTGTACCACTGTAGTGTTTCCACATAACCTTGGTGAACTGAGCACACTTGGAATGTCTGAGCTAGTAGCTATTTTCTTTTGGATTGGTTTTTAAGCAAACAAACAGAAACCTACTAACCTACTAAACAGAAAATCTAAGTTTCAATGTTTAACCCCAAGCTTGTGAATCATGTCTGTTTTTTCTGTGCATGTTTGTAAGTACTCCCCTCACCTGTCTTTTGGGGGCTTTTGCCTGCTGTGCATACTGGGTGGGGGGGCTGCTGTGGTTCCTCCAGGCCAGTGGGGGGCAGAACCACTCCACCTCGCTCAGGTAGATAAGGAAGGAGCAGTCTGAACCGTCGACACCGTAGAAGGCATAGCAAGGGTCCGATGTCCAACGTGCACGCATCCACTGGAGGTTATACAGAGAACACATACATTAAGTGCAATTTATATTTACATACTAACAAAATCACATCAACACATGGAAAAACGGAACAGCAAGTCAGAAGGGATTATACATTTGTTGCAAAGCCCCCACAAGAAAACTCTAACTCAGCAATTAAAGACAAAAACAAAACAAATTAAAAAAGAGAACATTAAGTTCTCCAAAGCTTCTTTGGAAGAAGTAGGGGTCATAAAAGGCATATTATAAAATCATAAAACTTTATCTTTATTTTGGTTGTGACACCCCTGTTAACCCCACCACCACCTTTTGGCTGGTACCATCATACCATCATATTCAAAATGAAAATGACAGATAGACACTCACATCCACTTTCCCGGGACACTCTGGAAAGCGGGGGTCTCTTGGTACTTCACACTGGCTTGACGTCCCATCTCTCACTGCTGCAAAGACACAGTGAATAAAATGTTACCTTCAGTAATAAAACATGAATTAATTTTTTGTAGGTTGGACACTTTCCAGGAGAAGGCCAGCAACAAACCAGGATCTACTCCCATTTTAAAATATGAAGGTAAATGATGAATTAATCACACAAGTTGTGTGCCTTGGCATTCCCCCCACCACTGCTTCATTAGTCTATAGGCTCGCTGGCTTAGCTCAGTTGGCTTTAATGTGAATATTAATTCTCCAGTGAAGATAACAATTACAACAGCAATCAACCAGTGTAAGATTATCTATCAGCTCATTTAGCAGCATATGGTGCATGCCAAAGCCCCTTTAAAATTCAGGTATTATTTCTTTAATCAAACAATTTTCACAAATGTTTGACCCACAGGCTCAACCCTCAGAACCGCCCGGTTGCAGTGTCACTCACGCTAACAGCTTATCACCACTCGCCTGTGAACATTTGATGACAATATTCACATATCCATCATCATTTACATCATCATTTCCAGCACATGCCATATGTGGCCACCGCCATAAATCCCTGTGGTTTCCCCTTTGCAACATTGCACCGTATCTGCTCTACTGCAGTGCACACTATTCACTGGGCTCTGCCAAAGCAGCACAGACTGACTCCCGCTGCTGCCAACCGTCCGAGGGTCACACTAGCATGTACGTCTGCTCACGTAGGCTACACTCACTGCATTAATTGCTCCACTGACTTAGTTAACTGCCTCTCTGCTGCTGATGTGAGGAAAAGAAAGCAAGAGAGAGAGAGAGAGAGAGAGAAAACCAATTTCTTATTGTTTTTCTGTTTTTCAACCCCACCCTTCTCTCTCGCTTTCTCTCTCTTGACCTACAAATTTGCCTTCTCTAGGTTTCGTCTATTTCCATTTGCCTAATGAAAAAGAGACATTTCTCCACATAAGTCTTCCCTGGGGCTTTCCTCCATCCACTGATAATACACACTGAGAGACACACTGCTTACAAATATGATTATGATAGCAACCACTGTAGCAACAATTGGAAATGTGGTCAACTAACTAGATAAAAACTTGACTCCTGTCCCTGCAAGACAGAACATAAAAGCCTTGCCTGCTTGAGGGAAAGGAAATTCTAATCACGTCCTCTTTCACTCTCTTACTTCTGCCGTTCCCTCTTGCACATGCCTGACCACGAGATAAATAAACTGCCACTGAGCCGTATGATAATAAAGTCTGCCGGCAGTGTTTCAATTCATCTGTGATTAGAGAAAGCAGCAGTGTTTTCATTATGGCGTGTGCCGTCGTCCCTGCAGATGCAGTGGGGGAAAACAAAAGGAGATGTAATGCTCATTTATTCTCTTGTAAAGAGTTGGGCAATTACCCTCAAGAGAAAAAGTAAGAGCGGAGAATAAGGAGGAAAGAATGATCATAATGGCGGTTATATTATATGTGTGTGTATGTGTGTGTGTCACAAGCTTAGTATTATTTAGATTTTGATTAAAAATGTGCAAGAGCCAGAGCCACCAGAAAACAACAGGATTGGATGGAAGCAATAAAGCAAAGATGAGATATACAGAGATGACCACAGCATCCCACGTACACAACAGTGCTTCCCAGATGACTTGATTACTCATATTTGTGTCTCTCTTACTTTCCTAAAGATAAAATCAACCTGCTATCTAACCAGAAATGCCTCCTGGTCAAGTCAAAGCTAGAAACAGTTCATACTACATGCTCTGCAGCTCTCAGATCTTTATGTTTTCAGATTTTGAGCTGATGTTTTTGATAACCTATTTTTAACTTTACTGCTGTAATCGCTCCAATGTTGTTTTTTTATGGTTTCATGTTTTTGTGTGCCGAACGTCAAACTGTCACCTGTGTATTTTAGCAAGGTGTCAGAAATGATTTTTGTCAGTGGAAAAATCTGCGAGATATCCTCATTTAAACAAGTCTGTGACTTTGTGTGTCTCTCTCTCTCTCTCTCTCACTTTGCATGTGTGTGTCTGCAGATTTGTTTTGGATCGTCTTCTGTTGTAAGTAACAGCAGCGACTGAAGTTTCCAACACAAGCTGACAGCTGTGCACAAGTCCAGATGTGCTCCAAGTCAAACATTACTGAAGAATTACACTTGATAAAAGTGTTCTGTTTAGAGATGTTTCAAGGTTTACAATCTCGCTTCTCCCTACACCCACTCTATTTGACAATTTAATCTCATGATATGCATCAAATAATTCTGTACATCAGTCTAACCCAGTGATTTGTCCACCTCTCCGTGTACTTTGTGAGCAGTCTGTTATCAGAGTGAGACAATATTGTCAGATCTGAATCATGTCCTTAACTCTGAAGCTTTTACCTTCAGGTAGTTCATTCAGGGATAGTGTCCTAACTGTGCATATCACTAAAGTTATCCTAAGTATTGTGTATTATTATATTTATATTGTCTTTTGTACTTGTGGTTTGCTATACCAGATTTGTGTACTTGTATGACCACTTCAGGTTGGTGCTGTGTAGTACTGTTTACTGTTTATTACTGTGCTGTTTGTATTTCTGCTTGTGTTTGACCATATATGCTGTCACTGCTATTGGGTGTCTGTCATGTGTGGACTATACGTTTGATTTTGTGACCTCAATGCAAACCAGTTAGAGATTATAAAAATAATCGATCTACTTGTCGTAAGTTGCTTTGGCCAACTGCATCTGCGAAATAAATGCAATGTAATGTAACAAACAGGCTGCAGAGGGTGTGCAGTTGTGAATGTACACGTGTCTGAGATGAGTGGATTGGATGAGATGGTTTGGTGTCGTGTGAGTGTGCATATTCTTGTATACTTATTTATTGTTCTTGTAATTTAATTGTGTTGTATATTTTTTTATATGGATGTTTGTAATTAGGGCTGATCTACAACGCAGTGAAGACCAAGATAAGTCTCCCCACAGGGCCAATAAAGTACGTCAGATGCTTTATCGTTACACTCAAGAGTCATACACTCCTGACATTAATCACTTCTTTCCTCAAACTCTTATATCTCATTAACTAGATTGATGACTTTGATGATTGGTACTGTACCTCTGCCTTGCATCATGCTGTTCTGCAGTATCTGCTCCACCCTGGTGGCCATGTTGGAGACATTCTGGGCTATAGCTTGGATCCTCTCCACCAGGCCAGCTGGTTGAAACCTGCACACACATCAATAACAACACACCAGTGAAGAAGAGATAAAAAAAAATGAGAGATACCTTCACACTGTTGTCACACATTGCAAACTCAATTTCAAACAAAGTGCCTTTGTATCTAGTAGAACCTCTAATCCCACACTAACAAGCCTGGTACCCAAAACGTCTACCAACAGCTATATATATACACTACCGTTCAAAAGTTTGGGGTCACCCAAACAATTTTGTGTTTTCCATGAAAAGTCACACTTATTCACCACCATACGTTGTGAAATGAATAGAAAATAGAGTCA
>JAVQJD010078837.1:0-12706 GCA_036023655.1 Nannoperca australis
CTCAGCTGACTGCAAGTGAAAGCACCTCCAGAGCGAACAGAAACACCAAAAACCTCTCCACCAGCACATTTGTGGAGGGCACGACTCCAACAAGTTAACACCAAACAAAAAACCCATAAGTACAGAGTTGAAGGATGTCATTTGGAAAACCCTTCACCTTCGCTACGCGGAGTCGCTGAAGCATAGATGGTGGGTGGTAGCTGGTGTCAAGGTATGATGAATATGGGTTAGATACTAGATAATAATGTTAATCCTTTTCCACTGTTCAGTTTGCTGTAAAGAGGTAACGCATCTTGCCTACATGTCATGTTCAATCGCACGTGAAAAGGCCTCAAGCCATTTTCATTATTTTCAGTTGACTTTAGCACTTTCTAGCTTTACTTTTCTTGTTGTGGTCTCCCACCGCCTGACAACTGAATGCTAAGGCATTAGCCAGGGAAACCCATGGGGGGAGGGGAGCTGCCTTATAAGATATGATCACTGCTTCAAAAGCACCACTCAGCTGTTATGAGTGGATCCAGTATATTGCACAACCTCCATGTGAAATGCTCAGTGAGCGTGCGTACATTAACATACGCTTCATTGTAATGCCATGGTGGGAATAATGAGCAATCAACATGTGCGTGTGTCCACCTCTGCACAGTAAAGATACGCGTTGCTTAATATTTTCACAGGTTAATCTCATGGGTTCTGTATGGGTGTTTCTTTAAAAACTTCCCTCACAAACTTTCTAAGTCAGACTTTCTAAAAGTCAGAAAATGCCTTTATTCACTGTTATCTCATTGAAATGAGGACACAGTCCAACGGAACAAAGCTATTGATGAGAACAATTGATTGGACTCCGGGAAGTGACAAAAGACTGAAATTCAACATCCCTCAGACGATCTCAGCGCTGTCTACATACAGTCAACGCAGCACATCTCAGCCCCAGCTGTGAATCTCACTCTCCCAACACTAATATTTACCTCCCTAATAAAAGTCATTGTTGTGCGACTCTAAATCAGAGGCCTGCTTCTGTCGAGAATGACAGAGGAAAATATAAGGCATCTTTCACAGTGATGGAGAGCTCCAGAGGCTTTTATTAGCTTGGTGGAAAAGACAGCCCTCATAAGATTCTGCTGTATGAATCCAACTGTGCGTGAAGCTCTAATATAATCTGTTTCTGGCGCTATTAAGCCCATTTAATACTTCAGACATAATCGTTAACACATTAACATTTCAGATGAATGATGATTTGATATGTAAGTTGAAAAATGCACATTCATTGCTTAAGAAAGTAGCAGTATACTTTTAACGGAATCCATTAAGGTCCCAGTTTAATGGCAGTAAGCGCATCTTTAACTTCTGCATTGTGTCATATTTCTAAATGAAAAAGAATATTCAGTCAGGTTATAATCTAAAGGGATTAAAAAAAAAAAATCATTCAGGTGTTTGATTAGATCACACAACACGACTTAGCTTTGTTTATTTGCTGGAAAACCACAGCAATTTGAAGCTAGCTACCACCGGCTATATGTTTATAGAAGACTGTTCGCCTCCAGCTAAAACTTCCTTTTTCCTCCCACATTGTTACATCAAGAGATGGAGGTCAAAGTAGAAATCTAAACCACATTTGACCACAACCACACACGTTTTAAAATGTAAACAATGTTTTTGCCAACTTATATCCAAACACAAAACCCCTCTGACCCACACTCCGCTAGACCAACAACGCAAGTTCACAGTAATCTAAGTGCAATTTTCTTTCAATAGAAGGGTTAGGTGGTTTCCACAAATCACATTTATTTGGAAATATAAGCAAAGTTTTTGGCCACACACACACACCTCTGACATAGTATGATAGCACAGAGTCTCCGGAGAGCCACAGCAATTTGGAGCTAGCTACCACCTTCTGTACAATTAGGGCACCCATGCTGGGGCTCTGACAGAGCTAATGCATTTCACAAGCTAATGAGCAATTGCGGTTTACATGGTAGGGGTTAGCTGGTTACCCCGAATCACAATTGATTGGATAAATACAAGTTATTTTATATTATTTCAGTTATTCACAATCCTTTCCTAATACTTTCCTAGAAAGTAAGCTAGAAAGAACAATGTAATGACTAATTATAGCGACAATGCAGACAAAGGCTTGAGTCTTTTTTATTGAAACTTTATATATAAGCAGTTGTGGATTTTTTTCTGCAATAGCTTCTTTAAAAGAAATACTCAATTTAAGCTCAAGTAAATATGTATTAATTATTCCTTTAAAATTGGATATGTTTTCTTTATACTTGTTGAATTTTTTTCCCAACATATATTTGACATAAGGAGAGACAGCAGAGCATATACCACAGGGAGAGAAAGAAACAGAGAAAGAGCTTGGAAATGTATATTTTATTTCACTGCCTTTTAAAAATTGAAGCTGTATACACTGACAACACTTCTATAAGTGTGTTAAGCATTTTGGCGTGTAGGCTTCAGTTGCGTACCTTTTGAAAAAAGTTTTTGGGGAGTGCAAGCGTATCCAGTTATCTATAAATAAAAAGGTTGATTTACGTTGAAGTGGAACAAGCAGCAAAGCACGGAAGGAGACATCAATGCAGCGCGCCGCACTGTACATCTGGATGCGAAAAATGTGAAACAGAGGTCAGAGTGTTAAAACGGAAGACATTGTGAAGTGTGAAAATGTGGAGTAATCTTTCATGGACCCGTGCTAATGCGACTTTCCTACGACAGAGAGAGAGAGAGAGAGAGAGAGAGATGTACAGTAGCCAGCAGTGAAGAGTAGCTGCTGCCAAATGCTCCGAGGGCTAGACGAAGACAAGCCCTTGCCATCTGGGCCGCTCGAGGCGAGGCTGAATACAACTCCCTCTCCATTACCGGCTCTCCAGCTCACATTCACACATCATTTTTATTTTCCTCTTCCTCTTCTTTTATTTTCTTCCTCTTTTGGCCTCCTATCCCATAAAACTGTCCCATCTTGACCTCCCGCGTCTTCTCTTCTTTCCCTTACTCTTGGCTCAATGAAATTCGCCCTACCCTCCTCCTCCTCCTCTCTCCCCCTCTCACAGATTTATCACTCTTAATTATCTTAACTATCCTGCTTCATACTCTGCTTGTATCTAGCATATTTAATCTAGGATTCAGCAGGGCTATTAGTTACACTGAACATGCGGAGACTAATTGATTTAAGGAAGCGAGATTTGCTTGTTGGTGCTGATGGGTTGAACTAAAAGCTAATGTAGGAGGATTGAGAGCCGAAAAGGATGGATAGGAGCGAAATAAAACAGTCAAGCTGCACAGGGGAGTTTCTGCTGTCTTTGTAAACTTTGGATTTCTTTCACATGCTTTGATGTCCAAATCAGTTTGTTTTCGACTTTTCCCGAGCTTAGGGAGAGGCAGTACAGTGCCTGGAAATAAGGATGCAGAACTATTTTAATGGCTTGCAGTCTTTTCTGATACAAGTGGGAATTTTCCCTTCCCCTGATTTACATGGGATAACTGTGGTTAGGATAAATATTTTTGGTTGGTGGGGAAACAGAACAGCGAAACAGATGTCTGTTTAAATGTCATGTTTGTCGCCGAGGCTGTGCTGACATTTTAGTCCCAGACTTTCACCTCTCGGATTTGTTCGCTGTGAGTCATTACCAGAATCAGGTTGAGTCAGAGCTGTTGTTGTGAATAAATATGATCTAATTGATAGCTGACCTCTCACATTAACGAGCAAATGGGACTAAGACCAAAGCACGCCAGTAAGGCTTAACTAGGTTTGTGTGTGTGGATCCGAATCATTGCATCCATGTTCTTTTTTTAGATTCCTTCTGTGTGCATGTGTGTGACTCCTACTGCATATGCAGTTAGGGCGGCTGGTGGCCACGGATATTGATAATGGCATTGGGGACACTCAGCTTCTTGTCTTATTAATCACACCAGGCTGAGCAGTGACCTTTCTCCGAGCCCACTGCTTTGGGCCGAGCCAGATCCCCTGCCTCTGCTCCCCCCCGGGAGTAGCAGGCTGACATCACTCACCCTGTGTCCGCTAATGTCAGCCCCGAGCCTGGCCGCAGAGGCTCACCGGCCCTGCCTGGTGCCCCGGACACAGCCCTGGATGACAGAGACATTGATCACTCAGGAAGCTCAGGTTGTCCGTGGGTGGCTGGGGTGTTTGTGTGTGTGTGTGTGTGTGTGTGTTTTGATACAACACCAATTGAGACTGGTGATCCTAATTAGACTTCACATCTGCGCCTAATGAGCAAATCAAGACCCATCATTGATCAAGGATCAACTGGCCTCGAGCTGTCCTCTGATTGGTCAAAAGCTGCACAAGCGCTGTGAACTCCCGGGTTTAGTATTTTAGACACAGCTAATTATTTATTTGGCAGATTTAATGCAGATCTACATGATAACTGGAAACATTATGAATTGTGCATGTAAGCAATAAAGAGAAAAGAGAAAGATGAACTCAGTAATGTCACATCATATATACTGCTTAAATAATAGTGTCCATATTTCCATTTTATGGCATTAATTTGAATATGCACACAGAGGACCACTTTGCTTAAATAAAAGGAATTAAATGTAATCATGTAAAGTGTTGAACCACTAAAAAGAGACACTAAAGTTTGACAAATTAATGGAAACATTTGATTGATTTGATATCCTATATCAAGGGTAATGTGAGTGCGTTGTCGATATCAATGTTATGTTGTATCAGAAGGTCTTTCAGTCAAAGCATTCAGAAGTTTATATTTGTCATATACACAAGTAATGTGTGTAGTTTAAGGCAATGTGGCGTGCTTCTAAGTTGTGCTAAAAGACTAGTGGATTGGCTTGGGATAATTGAAACAGAGAGTTTATTTTGGGGAGAATTGTCATTTTAACCGTGATTATTCTTCCCATGATGGATATCGGTACGGTCACACAACTTTGAAGGTCAGCATTTATTATTTTAAGTAGTGGGGTACAATCAGATTAAATAATCCTGACATTTTGGGGAACTGTTGATGCTTAAACATGAAGTACCAGAGCACAGAGGGAGAGGTGGCTATTTGTAAATTAAGATAACATTTATAAAGCAGGTGAAACATAAAAGACTGCCACCAAAATTTTATCAACTGAACAACTAACAATTAATACGTGTGTGAGTGCATGCGTTTGTGTGTGTGTGTCAAATATCAAAGTTGGATCCAATTGGGAACCATCCCACCCTGCCAGATGTGACTCTAAAAAGCTCTTTTAGCATGTGAGTTTGAACATAGCAGTTCTAACACAGATGCTATTTATTTATTTGAAAATGCATCGCTGGTGTTAAATCCTCAGTGTTGCGCATAAAACCTTGAAGCTTGATTCATTCATACAAACAGACATTGGCAAAATGTTAGTGTCAGAACTACCTATATTCTCGTTTCATCTTATGTTTCACAGATATATATATATATACATATTTTTTTTTCTTTTTTTTTTTTCTTTAGCAAATAGACACAGTGGAATTTTGTGTGTCATTGTCTGGTCAATATATTCTTTTGTACGTCTGCTTGTTGGCAGCTGCAGCAGGGAAGCAGGAGACTGAGGCCTGAGGGATTCCCACAACATCCAGGAACATCCTGTCTGGCTGATGCAGCACCTGTTGTCAGGATGGAAAAGACACAAGACGGATGTTGGCTGTGCGATCTGAATATTTGGATGAACTGAGCCTCCAATAAATTCACAACAATTAAGTTACTTCTTGGCATCCTCCGTGTACTCTGCTAGTGCTATGTTCTTTGAAGCGTCCTTAAAAACTCTAAAAAGCACGTCATGGCAGGACTCGCTGTTGTTAAGTTGTCAGGGATTGTTAAATTACTGTTAATTGTACTTGATTACCAGACATAGAATGTAATGGGTGTGCCGGTCATGTTGCAGCATTTCTGGTTCACAAGAGAAAGGAATGAATAAAGTCATCTTTTTCTTTTTTTCTTTTGTTGCATCCCTTATTTAGGGGCTGATGTCAGAGCCGACAACATAGAGGAAACCGTCCGAGTAGCTCAGCAAGCAGCACAAACAAACCAAAAAGCCCACACGCATTAAAGAAGACATCAAAGTGTACGTTGATTAGGGTGCAGCAGCACAGGGGCACCAACATTAGGCAAAATAATTTAATTCAAATTATCCAAGGATAAAAGGGTAAGAAGGCGCATTGCAAATCAGCAGTTATATTTGTGGAGCATGCTGTACTTGGGCTTTCCACACAACTTTCAACAAACATATTTCAACTACAGGAGTTGGCACCTTATTCTGATCTGGTAATGAGGACGATGTCTTTTTATTGTTGATTCGGTCTCCGGAGAACAAATGAGTTCTGTTCTGTAATAATGATTACCAAGTTTTTCACCCGGATGACTTTGCCTTGTTTTGCTAATAAACTTTTCTGGGTGAATTTATGGCCTTCCTCTGCAAACAGTAAGCCGCGGACAAAGCTCATCATCCGAGGAAGATCGCATTGTCATCAGCTGATGAAAGACTTCACCATTAAAATGAATGCTTTTTTGCGCCGTATCACAGGTGGCCTGTCGCATGTATATTTAAATCTAAAAATGGGTATCGAAGAGTTTATTTGTAGCTCTCTTCATCTGTGGTATTATTCAGTCGTTTGACCTTTTGCTTTGTTTACTGTTTTCTTTCAGTCATGAAGCGCTAAACATCTTTAAAGCCTTTATAATGTGGTATTCTTTGTGTGTGTGTGTGTGTGTGGGCTTGTTTTATTGCACACGACTGTAGGCTTTTGTTCAGACAAAAAGCACACACAAACCCAAATTGGGCTATGTGTGTGCGCCTGTGTGGTCTGTTGTCTACTAGTGAGTGTTTAGAGAACAGATTTCTTTGACGTTGATGGCTCCAAAGCAATACAGATTTGGCAATTAACCTTGATGTCACTGTAATTACCAAGTCACTTTAGTAAAATGAATTAATTTCCCAAAAGGACTCAGAAACAAAATTACCTCCTCTCTTCCTGAAGAGAGCCAATATGGCGTCTGATAATTAGGGGAGAAAAAGTGAGACGCTGCCATATTCCTGTCTCTCATTGTGTGTATTCTGTGTAATCTGCCACGGGGGGAAAGCCACTGATCTGCCTGCTGCTCCCATAACTTGTCTGGGTTCACGCTGTGGTGCCACTCACTTGTTCATTTTTCAACTCGCCACGTGTTCAGGGATGCGCCTTTTTCCTTCTTCCTCCAAGCTCTTCACCTTCTGTCCTCGTCGGCTCCTTTTTCAGACAACAGCCACGTTGCCCTGTATGTGCCAAGCTTTTTGCCATGCGTAGCCGGCGTGTGAGTTATGTGACACAACAAGTGGTAACGGCTCTTGCCGTTCATCTTTGAGGATGCTGCGTACACATCAGGGAGAAGGAAAGCAGACTTTCCACGGCTCGCTTCCTGAGGTCTTAATCTCCAATCCCCCACTAAGGGCTGAGGTGTCTGTCAACCCTTTTATGCCGCTTCAATTAGTATGTAAATTTTTAATAAAATGTTTTTAGCTTAGTGGGATTTCTCAGGTGGTGCCAAATAAGAAATGGATGCCTTTGCCAGACTGCGAATAAACAGAGGGTGGGTTGAGGAAAATGTATAAAACATAAACTAATTGAAAGTATTGAGCTTTAGGTCCCTGATGTGAATCCCTTCATGCCTGGTCTCCAGTGGAGCATCAGTCATATTAGAACATAATAATATGTATAGCCTCATTAGATTTATAATTTATGTTTTTGGGTAATATTTTAGATAAATTTGATAACTATTAGATTATTTATTAAACGTTATGAATTATTTTCGAGACATTAATTTTTTTATATCTGGTTTGCACTAGGGAATGAAGGGGGGTACTGCCCCCCATCCCCCCACCCACAAACACACACACACACTCACACCCCTTTATGGTCAGTGAATAACATTTTACCTTTTCAAATAATGACTGATACATAGCCTGTGAGGCTGAATTTAACACAGTGATGCACTGAGCTAAATGCTAATGTCAGCATGCTCACATGCTCATGTTTAGCAGGTGTAACGTTCATCATATTCACCATCTTAGCTAAGCGTATTAGCATGCTAACATTTGCTAATTAGCGCAGGGTAGCGAAGAGGCTGATGGTTTTGCAGGAATTTGGTCATAAAGCAAAGTATTGGACAAATTAATATTTTGTCTTGATGGTGGCACTAGATGAAAGGTTAAGAGGTCACCAAAGTTATTACAATTCAACCTGAGGGGACCATGAACTCATCTATCAAATTTCATAGCAAATCATCAATTAGTTGTGGAGACATTTCACTCAAGACCACAGCCTAACCCACTAAATCACCGACGTCATTAGGATTCATCCTCTAAGAGACCATACACAGGACAAATGTCATGGTAATCCATTAAATAGTTGTCTTGATCAAAGTGGTGGACCAACCAGCTGATTTTGGGGGAAAAAAGTAAGACATTCTCCTGTTAGTATCCTGATGGGACTGTGTCATGCTGTGTTTAAGCTAAAAGTTGACCTTTAAGATTTCCTGTGTTGTTAGAACGCTTTTTGCAGTTTTGACCAAGTCATCAGCGCAGCTTGTGCCACGTTTAAATATCCTCGATCATATCAATTGATCACATCGTTTATCTTCAGCTGCTGTAATTCTTTACAAATCCTAATTCTACATGTGTCACTGCTTTGTCCTTTTTATGTTCAAAACATTTGTAAGCCCGTCAATAAAAATTGTTCCTTTGCATGTTGTGAAGAAAAATATGTTTGTCATTTCTGACATTGGCAGATTTAAACGTGTGCATTTTGTGGACGCTGGAGAGCGAAATGTTGCAGATGACAGGTAACAATAATAATCATGACCACAGGTTCAATACAGCTGTTATTTTAATGCAGGTTTTTCTATTTTTTTGCCATCTGTGCTGTTTGTCACGGCGCAAGCAAGTCTGTACCCTAAAAGGGACATAAACTCTTTTTTGAAGACTTAATGAACACTTGATTTTGTATTTGGAAGTTGCGCTAACTGGTAACATCCAATCACATACAGTATGGCCATTATAACTTCACATTACTATTCTACTAAGTTCATGAAAAAGTGTGGTATTTTTGATTTAACTAAAATGTAAATTTCATGTATGTGTTTAGTAAGGTTCCCCCAGCAGAATCCCCGTTGATGTTCAGATTCTTTGAGAGTTCCTTCAAAGAGCAGAGCCTCGTCCGCCAAATCTAACTGTGTAACAATTAGCTATAAATGGTCAAATCCTTGACATAGGTGTCACTTGCTGAGCAGCTATAATTGTCCTCAACTGCTAGATTTCTCATCGCAGTCTTACAGTACATGTCATCAACTTAATTAAAACCAGCACTATAATTTCTGTTTCTTTTTTTCCCTCTACTACGTGAATTGTCATGTGTCTCTGATACTATAATGATGTACCTGAACTTTGTCTGTTCCTACTGTCAGCGATGTCGACAGCGACTACCAGCCATTAATGTTAATACTCCAGACTAGCTGTTTCAGACAAGTAACTAATACCATGGAATCTGTAGGATTCTCTGAAGGTACATTTTCAGTTTATTAATCATGGGTTTATACAAAATGTTTTTGAGAATTAGTCTTACAATCTTTTCTAAGAATGTTTTACGACAAAAAGCTTGACTTTTGGTAACGTACATTACACATAATGTGACAGTGGCCGGGACACAGCCAGTGGGAAGAGTTGAGTCAATTGGGTGTGAATGCAAACCTTCAACCTTTATTTGAATAGAAGGAGAAAGAAAGCATGTTAAGCGAGTCTTGGCCAAAGTCACAGGCGATCCTTTCCCTAGATCCACATCATTAGCTCGCAGTGTTTCTCCTCTGGTTCCGAGCCACACTCCGATATGCTGCCAAACCTCTGTGTCATGGACGGACTAATTGCTCTTGAAATTGTCAAAGAAGACAGAATTGTGCGTGTGCGTGTGGCAGCGTGCGAGGCGTTGTCGTATTCCTGCAGGATTGTGGCCGAGCTCATCCTGACATGTTCAGTCATTTCTAATAGGTTCAGTTGCCAGCTAGCTGCATGCATCGCGCGTGCCTGTGTGTGTGTGTGTGTGTGTGTGTGTGTGTGTGGCCAGTGAAGAGTTCAGAGCATAGAGAGAGGTCAAAACAGAGACAGATGTGAGAACAGGCTCTCTGACAAGAACCCCCATCACAACCCTCTAATGTCGATGCTGCCTTCCCTGTGTGACTCAGGTCACTTCACACTGTGGGAGTATGTTCACATACCTGAAGGTGTGTGTCGGTCTGTGTGCAGTGTCACTCAGAGGCTGTAGAGAGTTCAGGGGACATCAGGCGTTGAACAGCGAGATGGAGAGTCAGTGAAACAACAGGATAGGAGCCCACATGTGAATCTGTTTACATGTGTGTGCGTGTGTGTGCGTGTGCAGGCGGGGATGTGATTTAATGTGGGCACATGTGCTAGACCTGACATGTAAGCGAGGATTTTTGGGTAGGCACGAAAGGTCAGCAACATCTGTGACATTATCACTTGAGTGCATTAGGTCCATGCACTTAAAACAGGAAGGCACTATCTCCTTACATCTCGGGGACAAGGTCACATACCCACATTTACATTCACGGCAGGGCTATTTATTCCACACGGTCATAATGTAACAGTCAGCACATCAGCCATGTATTTTTATAGACTTTTGACCACATTGTTTACATCACACATGTACCCCTTAAAACATGAACTGTAACCTCCCTGTGCCCAATTGACCCCAATAAGTCAAAGCTGTTAGCAGGCTTCTTATTGTTAGATTTTACACGCTGTATGAAACATTTATTTTATGAGTAAGCCCAACAACAAATGAATTGTTGGCTGGTAAACGTGCATTGTAAATGTATGCAAGTGTTGGAGATGAAAAAACTCCCCCAGCACTTGCTTTGATTTTTAAAACATGAGCGAGGATTGCATGTTTTTGGTGTTCAAAAAGACCAACAGAGTGAGGAGCCTGTGGGTCAATAAACAATCTTGTGTTCTCGCCCAGTATGTTGTAGCTAGCCAGCAGTCGACTACAGCCTCCGAATCAGAGACGGAGCCATCAGCAGGATCCATTTAGATATCTGACATCTTCATCTTTGATTGTCACTCTCTTTTTGTTATATTTCTAATATAGTGTGTCTAAAATTATTTCTCATCATTTTTATATTATTTTGTCTTGTTGATTGTTTCCCTTGGATGGAGCAGTATGCGACCTCCTTGAAAAGTTCTGCTTGGCCCATTTTACCACCTCCCTGACAATCCCGTCTTAAACACTGCTCACAACAAACCTTACCTGAAAATACTCTCTGGTGACGCACATATGTGTTACCATGGTTACCTAATGATCTTACATAATTATATATGCTGCCTGTACAGATTGTTTATTGCTTCCTTGGCAGTTTATGGTCGTAGGTGGTTTACTGCTAAACGAGCACAAGAGTTTGGACTGCATGAAACACGTTAGGTGGGACAGCAAACTCAGAGTACCCAGTGGGTTTAGTAGCTGCAGCATTGTGACTACACACGGAAGACAATCAACATTAAAATCACCAAATGTACACCATTAAACTAGATGTAAAAGGTGATTAAGATTCTAGTTTTTGTAGAGGCTTACGGGTCATGTTTTAATGTAACACTTGATTATGATTGGACACGACAAAACACTGGTTTTCCCAATCCCTGGAAGGTCTGTTAATAATACACAGAGCAGTGTGCACACTCACACACACAATGTCAGTTTAGTTCAAAGTAACCTTTCCTCCCAAGACTCACATCAGTTTAACAATGACAAATAGCAAATCTAAACAGTTCCCAAGTGAATAAACATGGGCCCAATGTATTGTTTCAAAGAGAAAAAGCACATGCATAATTAATTACTGTAAATAAAGGCTGCAACTCCGATTAAATTTGCTAAAAAATAGATCAAATAGAAAATTAAATTTGTCAACTTGTCACACAGTTTGGCTTAAAAGAAAAACTGAATAATGGATAAATACAGGTACTAACTAAAACAAAGCTTCCCATCAAATAAATGACTTATTTATGTGTTTCTTTGTGTGTGTGTGTGTGTGTGTATTTGTGAGTGTGTGTGCATGCATGTGTGTGTGTGTGTGTGTGTGCGTGTGTGCGTGCGTGCGTGCTTGTGTGTGTGTGTGTGTGCGTGCATGTGCGTGCTCTGTGCTCTTGAGGGAGACAGATGGGACAGACCTCCACCACCCCACACTACTTTCTCTCTGCATGAATTCTCACCACAGTCTGTGGGTTGTCTTGGTGCCAAAGCATCGCACGCACACACACACACACACACACACACACACACACACACACACACACACACACACAATCACTGGGGAGCTCATGTGACAACTGCTACTGTTTCATTAATCATCTGTATGTGTAAATTAGGCATGAAAAAAGAGTATTTGGAGCATAAAGCCTTGGACATACTGTCCTTTGCTGTGTTCTGTGCTAATAAATTGGAGGATGGAGTAAGTTAACGAGCTGCCGTCCTGGTGTGTGTTTGATCAGCAGCCTCACTGAAGTTTAAATGACACCAGTGCACATATGTAGGTTATGTGTTTTATGTTTGTTATTGAAAGTTCTTGAGTGTAAAATGCATCACTTTAGTCTTAAGTACTTTATATATATATATATATATATATATATATATATATATATATATATATAAAAACACACACGTTTATTT
>JAVQJD010078848.1:0-11308 GCA_036023655.1 Nannoperca australis
TGCCCAAAGACAGGTGTGCCAAGCTTGTGGCATCATATTCAAAAAGACTTGAGGCTGTAATTGCAGCCAAAGGTGCATCAACAAAGTACTGAACAAAGGCTGTGAATACTTATGTACATGTGATTTCTTAATTTTTTATTTTTAATACATTTGCAAAAATCTCAACTTTTTTCATGTTTTCATTGTGGGATGTTTTGAGAACAAAAATGAATTCATTCCATTTTGGAAGAAGACTGACATAACAAAATGTGGAAAATTAAGCGCTGTGAATACTTTATAGTATAACTGTAAGTCCAGGATGTCAAAGAATTGTCTGAATCCAGAGTGGAACGCACAATAAAAGTTCAAAACACCATTTGTGCTGTTGTTATCTTGACACCCTTGTTTCTTCTTCAGTTAATATTTTTTTTGTGTAATGTGTTTGAAGCTGGTTGCTAAGCATCTGCACAAAAAACACTGCCAGTTCTTTTCAGGGAAGAACATCATGTCAGACAGACACAATCAACTCAGTAAAACGCTTTAGGCACTTTGCAGTTGAATACAATTTATATAAAAAAAACAGCAACAAAAAATATATTTAAATCACAAAACAATGCAAATTGTAGGGCCATGTATGATACTTGTAGACCAGAATAGACTCAATAAACTTTACAAACTGATTCAAAACTTTGATTTACAAACTGGGTTTATTTGCACTCTGTACTCTCGGGTTAAAATAGTCAGCATCCGACCAACTACACAGCAGCCATTACCCTGCTGGTATTAAATGAAAGACCTGCTACTTCACTGATGCTGAAACCTTTCTACAGAGTTTTTCCAGCCGACGTGTTTCTAGATTAAATATTTTGTGCTAATTGATAGTTCAAAGATGAATTGTCTCTCTAACGAGGAAAATCTGAGAGACATTAGTCCCATGCGCAGCTAAAGCAGGGAAATGTGATGAGTCAGTCTATTTGATGATGGACTCTTCATGACCACAAAACTACACGCAACAAAGCACACAAAGTATTTGTTGAAGGGCAGGTGGATCCGACTGAGTTACAATGATGGTGCTGTATTCCCATGACATATTAGCTATTCATTTCAAGCTTTTACACTAACAGTCTCCATAACTAGACAAGCCATTGTTGTGCCAGGGGTTGTGTTTAATACAGGGCAGTCAGTACAATATAATAGGTCTTGTGAAAATGAAGCGTGAGGGAAGCCAAAGTGTCTCTATTAGCCTTTGGAAAGTCTCCAGTGGCAGGATGTATTTTGCCTATAAAGGGAATCTCTGATGAGGACACATGTTAAGAGTTATGAGTTGACCAAAGGGGAATAAAATGTGACAGTGGAGGCATTCTGTAACTAGAAGGGAAAATGAGGGCACAAAGGTGCTTGTAAATGTTCCCATCAGAGCCAATTTGGTAAACTAGAGCTACTGGCATTGTCAGGGTGTAGTCCTACAGCGATGATGAAACATGCAAACACTAACCCTAAGTCAAAGCATGCACACACGTACCAGGTGAAATGCTATTTTGAAGGTCACTACACATTCATGCTACATTTTCTAGGTGTCATTTGGGCAAAATTATCTTGTTATGTAGGAACTGTATCCGAAAAAGGACTTGGTATATGACTCATATTTTTTTATTCATGATGCTAAGGCTTGGATATGGGTTTGTTCTAATACACAGGTCTCTCAAGCTTCAGCCTTCAAGCTCCTCTAGTTGCCACTTCACTCCACACCACCTCAGCTCCATCCAACTTCTATCTGTCATTTGCCCCAAATGTTGTTTTTTTCCCCCCAACCACTGAAAAGATTGTGGTTACTGGTGAGCCTGAATTCCAGGCTTCAAAAAGTCACACAAACAAACACGCAGTGACACTAGTGTTTGTTTGTGTGTGAGGCAGTTCCAGTGCCACTCATTCTCCACTTGATACTTACAGAGGTAACAGTGTGTTGAGTGAGAGTGAAGGACTTTTAGAAAGCCTTGAAGCTTTTTTTTTCTTTTTCAAAATCTATATTCTTTTTGTGTGTGCTTTTGCATCTTAATACATGCAAATAATTTCCAAGCTAAATGAAAACACTGAATAAATATACACTAAATACATATAGTGTTAAATGGCTTTAGAGTTAGAATGTGATGAGAGGCTCCTTTAGTTTCTCTGAAGCAAGGCCACAGAAAACAAAAGTCCCCTTTGCTGAGCAACAACAATACATGTCTCCTTCCCCAACTGCTCCCCTTGACGTTCTCTTTGAAGTCTTTCCTCAAATATGAAGGAAAGGAGACCAGGGGCTGTAATATTTCTCATACAAGGTAGGAATACACACTCCCACTGTTCTAGGCATGATCTTTAGATATAACCTATTGATTTTATTCACACACTCAACTATCAATCACTTGGGTCACATTTGGCAAATGGGTCTGCCAATATAAAGATCAACCAGAACAACAATACAACAGCATTAGTTGGTTTAACATCTAGAATGAAAGGGGATCTCTACTGATTGTACACTTATTGTAAAGTCGGTTTACAGGTCTTGTCTAGTACTACTACATATGTGAAAGTTGTATAAAGCTTTTTGTGGCTCCAGAGGGAGTTAACCACTCCATGTTTTTCCTACCTTGGTAGCTTGAATGCACAGATGTTGATAATGATGCATTTCAAACTTTGCACATGTGACCATGAACATACAGATTTTAAAGTTTGGTAAAGAAATTAAAACCTTTGTGGACAAACCAATGTCTGCTCATATTAAAGGAGTAAACGAGACACAAACGACTCCAGCTTTGTTGTTTCCTCCTTGTGTGTGAGTTTGTGTGCGTAGAGGTCTGGCAGTGCAAGCCAGACTGATTATGGGCGACGGTCCAGGGATGTTTCCACCTGAGAAGACAGGTGGAGGGTTTGCATGTCTGTACACTGAAAGGATATTGCCTACCAGAAGCCTAAAGGACTGACAAATGAGCTGTCAAATAGAAACTGACATCTCAGACTGCTCAAATTCATACGGTAAAGAAAAATTGCATTTGGCTGTCACGCATCACCAGTGAATACTAATATTTTGCTAAACTGTGCTCTGAAACATCAAAGAGTGCTATTTCCCCTAAGAGGTGTTAATGCTGGCGTTTTGTTCCTCACTCTGCAGATGTTCTGTGTTTCAGAAATGTAAAGTCAGACTTATTGACTTCTGACTTTGATAAATGCAGTGTAATACCCTTTGAAACAGAAACGCCAACCAGAAGACAAACATGTCTCAACCCTGAGGGTTTTAAGTTGCATTTGTCACAGACATGACAGCACATTCTGTCAAAATTGTGCAGAAATATGTATTTTAACTTGTTTTAAATACTTAAAATACAAGGTAACTTTCACTATTGAATGACCTGACATATTTATGTGTGTTCTCATCTACTGTCTTTTCTTTATCTCTGATGTGTCATTTTCTGTCTAAAAGTGTTTGGGGCTGGAAGGGCATCACTTTAGAGGGAGAACTTGCCATGGTCTTTTAATAAAATACAGCAATAAAACTGAGATGTGTATAGCTGAATAAATTGTATCAATCTTTCATGATTGTGAAGTTGCACTTAACAAACAGCAATGCAATAAGCAACTTAAATAAGTTGGAATTTGTTGAGTAATTGTCTCATACCGTCTTGTATTTGTTATTAACAAGATGATCTAACTGTCCTTGGACATGTCTGCAACAACATTTCAGCCACTGCAGGGCATACTGAGTCAAGGTTTAGCAAGATAAACACGACGCTGACACATTTTTGCTCAGATGTTGACAGTCTGCCTAATATTGCTGTGATTCACTAAATACCAGCTTTAGAAAAGACTGTGTGGCGTTGTAGTGATTAGACTCTACCAGTTGACTTTCCATCTGACTTTGAATGTAGCATTAGTTGCAGCTCTTAAAACATAAAGTCATGAAGTTGCCATGCGCTTTGATTAAAACCCAATGTTCATGTTTTGTACGTCCTTTTGTGTTTTTGTGTCCTTTCACTGTATGCTTTGGCACGTTTAATACTGAAAGGGCTAAGCCAAATCAGAATCCCCACATTGAAAACAGTCTTAGTTCCACTTCTCAGCAGACTGAACTTTCATAAACTCAGCGGCTCTCTCTCTGGTCAAATACCTCTTAGCACAGGATTTAACACAAACAATGTCTGAGAAACTTAGAGAAATAATTAAATGAAGAGCAGTACAAGTGCAAGATGTGAAATTGTGTAAACCTTTTTTTTTCTTTTTACTGCAATGCACAATGCTATTATAATCTAATATTTTAAGGCACAACGCACTGTAGTTTGTCACCTCTGCAAAGTTTGAAAGTGCTGCTGAGAAGAAAGAGAACTTATTCTGGATGGTTTTGGAAGGTGAAGGTAATTTGTACAAATGGATAACCTAATAATTTGTACAAAAGATGTTTTATCACTTCACTCAACAATGCAATGGCATAGGTTTAAGTTTTACCTGAGCAGGTGCTGTAATTGCTGTTATTACATTATACTCTGGTGATTAAAATCCCCCTACATCTCTCATATCAGTATTTGTTACCGGACTACAAAGTCCGGAGGGAATTAATGTCCGTATTTTGGTAGAGTACATTTTCATGTGTAATTTAAAACTCCACCAAGCTTTATGTTTTATATTGTATTAAAATTGATCCAATTTGCAGCTTTGTGCAAATTTCAGCCACTTTGAGCTAATTTTTAATGCCTGTATAGTTAAGTCCGACTATCCCCTAATATAAAAACACTTGAAGCTCTACCTAGAAACATGTTTGTCCAAGCAGCGTGTATGCTATCTGTCAAATTTCAAACAGTGGAGGATCCTAGGAAACCAGTGGCTGGTGAAGAGAGTCCAACTTTTAGAAAGCCAAGTAGTAGATCTGGATATGTTCCTGAGGAAGTGGTTGATCAAAGAGCCAAAACAACAGTTATACTTGGACTAATGCTTGGTAGGTAGTTGGAGAGACCACTCAAATGGGATGTCTGTGTTGTTTTGTTTCTGTAAGCAAGTAAGTCCAAAAGCACTTGAGACGTCAATAATACAAGCTCTGTTGTTGTGCATTTGAAATCAATTCTCTACACCTCATGCTGGTCAAAAAGCACTTTATGCAACTTAAAGAAGGTATTCTTATTTTTGCCGTATGGCTTTTTCCAGAACGTATTTCCCATTAATTTTGAAGGTGCATCCGGTGGATTCCCTGTTTCACTATATGATGTAGACCTTTGTTTTGTGCATTATTCCCAGTTCCCCTTCTTGGCCTGTAAAGCCCACTTAGATACAGCATGTGATGTTGGAGCCTGATTGATGACCTTCGAATAATTGACAATAATAATAATAATAATTAAATAATTAATTATTTCCTAGATTTGTTTCTTTTATTCAGATAGTATATAGGCCTATTATATGATATAACTTGACTTGACTGAGAAATCTGCTGGAATTCCTGTCCCATAAAGAATCCTCCATTACAATTTTTCATATAAGAATTTCAGTTATAGGAGCTTTTCATGTTGTCTGAATAGTGCTTTAATGTACCGACAGTATAATGAGGCTGATGTTGAATATAAAATTTTTATCAGAACATCAAAAACAACACATTTTGTGAACTGTAAATAATCAAATTGTTCATCTGAATGTATGTTGTGTGTGTGTGTGTCTGTTTATGTTTGTCTTCTTCTCAATTAAAACACTACAGTACACCTGTTAACTTTACCTACAGTTTGTGTGGCATTATGCTGCTTATCCTCTATTCCCAGGCTCCCAGATGTGTGAGATGTAATCACAGAGATGTGTGTCCAGGTCCAATTTAAATAAAGGTCAGGGGTGAAACCTTCCAGGACTGAGTTTCCAGTTGATCCGGTCATCTTGCAGTCTTACTATAGTGTGTTTCAGTGTATAGGCTACAATTTAAACATATATTTTTTATAGAATATAATCATGTCTTCATGTGTTCTAGACTGTAAAACAAATATAAATGACTGACAGCCAGGGGAAAATTAACATTTCAGTAATTAATCACAAAGGACATTTAATATTTGTTTTTTTGTAAGAGGTCAATGCATCTATTGCAGTTTACTGCTCTTGTGCAGAGTGACATCGGCTCTCCTGTGGTCCAAATTAGCCAGTGGAGACTTCTGCCCATCATTCAGACATGTTATGTATCTGCAGTCATGGACCAGAAACCACACAAGCGCTGCAAGCGCTGGGAAACCAACAGGGGGCCACAGTCTGAGTCTGCACTCAGGTTAAAAATACTCAGATCGCCCACTTGAACTTGAATGATGCAAGCATTCAGCTAGAGAGTAGCACACATCAAACATATATAAAGTGCACAAGTGATAAAATGACACAACACACTAGAAGATGACGACTTAATATGTGGCTTACCCCAGAAAAAGAGTCAGTCTTTCCATGTCTATGTTTTTTTAGAGGCTGGCTACATGAGTTTTTACTTCTATCTACAACCGCCTGGTTGTGGGCACGTTTCAGTTTCAACTCTAGAACAGCTTTGGCCATGACTGATTTCATCAGCAGCTCTTCTTATTTTTCCAACTTCAGCTCAGTATGAAGCTTTTGAGTTAGTCTTAAAGTCTTAAACCACTTCAGCGAACTCTGAGATACTGGAAAATGTCACAGTGAAAATCTTCTATTCTATCTATCTATCTATCTATCTATCTATCTATCGTATAGGGAATGAGAATGAGAGGATAGTCAAATGTTTGTGATTTCTCTTTTGCCTTCTAATAAAAAAGAAGTCACACAGATTTGGTACTTAATTGAAATGATTAAAAGCAGAGATTATATTATGTTGCTTGTTTTTTACAATTGACATTAGCATTGTTTTTGAGTATGTTTAGTGCATTGCATTACATTACATTCTTGGGCTTTCATCCAATATGGCTTACAATAAGTGCATTCAACCATGTGCATACAATCTAAGAATCATGCATGCAAGTATTTCTTCCAAGTATTACTTCATCATGTGCTCAACTACTTTACGTTTTATATTCATATTCATTTATATAGTACAAATGTTGGACTTATTTTCCACTTGAACTTAAAAGACACATTTTCTGTTGATCAAAAAAAGCCTACTATTAGCCTTCTGTATGTCGGCGCTGTTAAACACAGGCAGGTAATGCTGTTTATATGTCTTAGCTAGCAGTAAAAACACAGGTTTAGTTCATATAATTACTAATTGGTTGCATCAGGTGTGTCAGTTCAAAGGTGGTGGTAGTGAGCACACTGGCTCACTGGGACAGAAAATGATTTGTTACACCTGGGCCTTTCCAGCAGTGACAAGTCAAATATTGCTGCCATTAAACACAGGTACATCATTTTCATATAATGTATATAAAGCGCATGTTGGTCCTACTAAATAATTATTGCTTCAGCTCATTGTGTTTTAAGTGAGAGATAGCATTAGGTGGAAAAAGGTTTATTAATCAAAGGGGAATATTACATAGAATATGTGAATAGCTGCATCTAACTAGCTAGCTTACAAAATATTGATGTACTTTGCATCCTTAGGCCTACATTTAAAAACAAGCTTGCTGTATTGACAGCCTAACTGTACAAGTAGTGGGGGATTCTTATGAAGATTTGGGGTAGGTAGGGAACTCCAGATACCCATAGCTACTCTACTCAGTCATTAACTAACTCTTACATACTTAATTTAAGTAAATCAACAAATTAACAGACTATACATTGTGTGGTGGTGTAGACCCCAATCTATAGAAAAGAGACAAACATGGAGGTATAGTCACACAGATAGGTATGAGTAACCACCGACAGTTGCTGGAGAGCAGAGGAGCCAAGCAGCCATGCAGCCAAGTGAAGCCTTGATAATGTGGGTCTGGAAAGCATCTTGATTTATGCAGTGGGGTAGATGGTCCAAATGTATCCTCCTGCAATATTTATTAGACATGCACACCATCGCTCTGCATTCTGAATGCAATTGTGGTGGGTGGACGGAACATTATGCATTGCATTGCATAATGCAGGGCTGTCCCACACACATAATGGAGGATGACAGTGTGATTATTTGCATCATTTCCATAAGATCATTATTTTGCACATACTGTACATCTAAGATTAAAGCGTCTGAAGAACAACCCGTCCTGGGGTGGTGGTGGTGAGTGAGGAGGGAGGGGGCTGTTTGCTTCTGCTGTGCTGGCAGCAGCTGTCAGACTGCTCCTGCATTAAAATAGACTTATGTATATTGATGTCTTGTCAAAGTATAGTTATGTTCACTAACACATCAGCTTCCCTTCCTCTGAGTGAGCTGGTTACTCAACTAGAATGGACCACACATCGTGCAGTCAGAATAATATGTTCTGTGCCATTGCCTGCCAACTGTGTGTTACTACTTATTCTGTTGGATATTCCATTATGTTAAAAATAAGTTTACAACAAACACAGAAATATACTAAATATCAGTGTTTTCAGCTACTTGCCATAGTTGTTCTTGAAGTAGAAACTAAACTATACACACTAAAACTTGCCAATGTTTAGCTCAGGCCATTTCCCAACATTGCCTGTGGTAACTGACGCAAATACACAGTCTAGTTAGTATTGGGGGTCCTACACTAGCTGTGTATTACAACATTTCTTACTTATAGAAGCTAAACTTCTATAAGTATAAAATGACCATCTCAACTATTGAGGTTGCCATTTTAAAAATATATACAATAAATATATACAATAAATTAAATGTATTAATTGTTTGCTTCTTGGGCTGTTCTTTCCACAGATCTGCAGAGGTTCACCATCCAGTAAAGTGCTACACCAATGCCTCAGTGTGTGGCTGAGGCTCAGGGCAGTGCAATTACAGGTAGGAACAAAATTTCATTTTTTATTGATGGGAACACCTGTTTCCTAAACTGGGACTCCTGTTCAGCATTACATTTGACAAAGATGCAGTTGAAAGGTGCATTTCTCTGTCTCCAGCAGAGGGCACTGTGGGTATTTATCAAGGCCAGACATGTGTGTCTGTGTGCCCCCCCCCCCCCCCCACACACACACACACACACACATACACACACAAAATTAAAATACATCACATTTCTTATTGATCTAACAAACCTTTCCAGCAGATTAGAAGCTTGGGATCCCACCACTAGATGCATGCCTAAGCCTAAAAGCAGGTGTTTGTTTAGTCTTTTATATATTCATGAGGACATCGAGTCTTATCACTGGGGTGTTGATTCAGACATGCAAACTTAAATATCTCGTGACTCATGCTACTGCTTCTTCTGAGGATATGCAGTGATGTGCCATGCCAGCATACATACAGACATCAATATAGACCAAATGTGCGAAATTCATTTTAAACATTTGTATACCATTTTAAATGAACGATATAACTCTACTTACTGTGATGCAAATGAGAATTGATACATCAGAGAAAAGAAATTATTTGAAATATTGCAGGTGAGTCTCCACTCCACTACCACTTTCATCATCCAGTCTATAATCCTGTCTGCCTGTATGAGAAACAGGCAGAGTTATATTAACGGATCCTTTGTGTAAAGTAATTTCTGATTTATCTTTCTATATTACCCACCTTTTTCTTTCCTACACTCTACCACCTCTTACTCCTCATCTATTGCACTTCATACACGTTACTTTTTATTATTGGTCTCCAGTCTCCTTATTTGTTTTTTCCCTGTGTATAATCCTACTGTGATTATAGAAATAGTTTTGCTCTCTAAATTGAATACTCTTGCAGAAGCTTGTTGATAAAAAATAAAAATAATAATAAATGTCATTCAAATGGGGACAGTCGTGCAGAATCTGTTATGCTCCTGGCTGTACAAAACATTGTTTATATAACACTCAAAATTATCGGCAGGCAGTAAGAAGACATTGGATTTACTTGACATGTTCATTTAAATGAAATGGGGTTTATCTATGTGACACGTTATTTGTGGATAAACTGACATTGCTGTTAATTGTCCTCTTTACTGAAGTTAAGAGAAACATATTTGCCCTAACAAGTTGGTTTACTTAGATAACTGACCAGAAAAGCGCACATCATGTTGCCTCATATTATTTGGGTAATATTAATCTTTAGTTATTTTTTACATCTGGTTCCTTAAAGAGGTAACAATATTACTTTTTTACTGTGTATTATACAGAAAGTTTTTTTTTTTAAATGTAACTGTGTGGATTCACTGGATTTCATACATAACAGTATACTGACATTTATTTTCTCACTGAGCAAGTATAGTCAATTTTGAGTACCTTTTTTATATTCAAAGTTAAAACCATCCGGTTAAAATTACATGGTAAGCTACAAATGACACTGCTGGCACAGTTTCTTGAGGATGCTAGATATTTAAGACATCTGTTTTCATTTTTGTCAGCCTGATTGAACTCTCAAGAGGGAATTGCAGATCGGTTTGCTGATAGTTCAGCTTACAAGTGCCCCCACCAGTTCAGTAGATTTTCTAAGCAAGTGAAAGACAAATTGCTGGCCTCCCAACCATGAGCACGACCAGTTGTTTGTTGGAACTCGCGACCAAGCCAGAGCTACAACAACCAGGATTCAAACCTTTTCTGGTGTGTTCCCCCTCCAGCCAGTGTTTCGGACTTGTAGAGATTCCCTCTTAAACAATCTTGGTGACAGAGAAATTCTTAGGAATGCAATCTTTTTCAAAGCAAATTGCTTGTCATCAAGCGTAAAGAGAGGACATGGCAACATTCAGCCCAATTAGGGGACATAAAGAACAGATTTCAACTGCTACGACTGTAATGCAATGCTGTTCAGCCTACCAGCCAGTCATCCATCAGATGACTCATTCTTTTACCTGAAAACATTTTCAATAAATTCCTTACCAACACATCATGGCAGGTGACAGTTAATGCCAATGGCAAATGGCATTTGTAGTGTTTGACATAATTTCACGCCAAGACAAAAAGACCTTTGTCTCCTCCACTACTGGGAATTAATTGATTCAGCTGCACTCACGTGCTGGGAAGAGACAATACCTGATATAGCCATGTACTGTACTGCTCAGAGTGCTTTATGTTTCTTTATCTGTCGATAATTTATCCAGGACACATTTTAGCATAGTGATAGTGATAGAATGGAAAGACTGGCGGCAAGAGAAATGTCTTGTGCATAATATTGCTTTATGTATCACTGTGGTGCTGAAAATTCAGCCACTGTGGACTGCCACAACCCAACAAATGTAGAATTTGAGTGGTAGCCTTGTAGCTTTTCTGCCTTCGTCTCCCGTTGTAAGATTGTGGCATTTCTTTAACTTGCACTGGAAGAGGCATTACTTGCTTTGATTATTTATGTTGG
>JAVQJD010078854.1:0-11135 GCA_036023655.1 Nannoperca australis
ATTTCTTTAAAGTTAAGACGAGTTTAAAGTCATCTTCATTGAAAAGTACAGTGCTTTTCCTTCAAAAATAAGGACATTTCAATGTGACCCCAAACTTTTGAACGGTAGTGTATATTATAAAAATAAAAACTCAGTTAAATCATGACCATGGCACGAATCTGAAATAATTCAGCTCATGTTGATTAGTTGTTTTTCATTCTGGATAAATTTACAGTGAGCTACAGTTTAGTTGTGAGTATATTTGTATGCCTATAAATGTACCACCGCTACTTGAGCAAGATATTTTACAGTTTGACTGTAATTGTATTCATGCATACAGGCTGTCCTTGCGTAGGCACAAGCCCCAGCATGGTGCTGTGGAAGTGAAGTAAGGATAAAAACAACAGCAGCTCACTGCATTCTTAACCCAGCTGAGTTAAGTTGGTTACGGCTTTGCTACATGACCTACTTCCCCTGTCAGGCAAACACACAAGGATACCTACTCTGCAGAGAAAGCCCTTTAAAAGTAGGATTTAAATGATTTCAGCTATTCAAAATCAGGCTCTGTCAGCAGATATTGGAGGAGGATTGAGAAGGGTGATATACATTATGTTGCTAGTTTAAGCTGAGCATGTGATGTGAATACAAATAAAAGTACTGTTTTTCAAGTGATGAGTGATTCAAAACAGTAGACTTTGACCTATTGCGGATATGCAGGGGCATGGCATCACTTTTCACAACACGCCCCCTCAGCCACAACAAGTGCTAACAAACTTAGAAATGAACAACATTTGTGGCTGCAAATATGCATAGCTGTCGTCTACACACTAACAGGACCTCAGTTATGTGCATTTGGCCTTCACGATAAAAGCAGATCTGGGTAAGACCTGTAGACCTGGAGTTTGCTCTGGTCTGAATCAGTTGATGACTTTGTAAACTTGGAGCATTTTTCTCTTTTAGTTTAGTTTATTTTCACACAGAAAAATCCAAGTGAATCAACATGCATCACTACAAACCAGAAAGTAAACACAGGAAGAAGGTCCTGTGTTCTAGACATGTCTTCATCTGAGCTTCATCTCAGATATGCTTTTTGTTGAAATATTAGTTGCTGCACCTTATTTAAAGCGTTAACTCTAACCATGTGCAACCCAATCCCTCCGGATGCTGTCACATTACCCTGTCTTGTCTTGTGCACATTTTTAAAGTATGTAGATATTAAGAATTGTATTTTGTTTTGTTATTTGTTATATTTGTTGATGCACAGATTTGTCTAACTAGCTACTCCAACTGTCTGAAACAGCTACAGATTATTTTTAGTGTGAGAATGAGACACCTTACAATTATTGTGTCATTCAGTCTGTAAGGTTGATGTGCCAAATTCAAGATGTTTTAGTTGATCATGGAGGATTCGTGGATTTCCATGGCTTATGATGTGGGTTAAGTGTTTTACTTTCCGTGTGGAATTTACATGTTGTCCCCAACTCCTACTGTACAAAGACATGGGTGAATTGTGTGTGTTAGCTGTATCATAAACTGGCAAGCTGACCAGAGTGTACCCTGTCTCTCACCCGGTGAATGCTAGTCCCAGCCCCTGACAACCACGAACCTTATAAGCAGTTACACACCAAAAACAGAGGTGAGGATATTAGTACTTGAAGGAAACAACATTTCAACATGTTTGCTTTGAGAAAGCTTTGCCAGGACAGTATAGAAGAGAAAACAACGACTTACCCAGGCCATTCTCACAGTCTATAAACTCCATGGAATGAACAGCTCGGTCTACTCCGTATGGACCCATTAGTGTCCTGTTAGAGAGGGAGGCATGAGGAGGAGGGAGAAAAGAGAACATAAGTCCATCACAAACTAAACCTACTTTTCACAGATTATACCATTTAGTTGCAGGGCCACATACTCTGATGACTAAATGTGGAGGGGCACTTGAATTGAATTTGACTTTACAGAGTCCTACGTCTGTCTGAGAGAGTTTCTCCTACAGCCTCACAGGTGGGAGACTGGAGACATACCATGTACATAGACCAGCCATGAAAGACAAGGAAGCACTGCAGACATTTACACTTAAACATAGCGTCTTCCATACAATGATAAATACATGTGACTAGGGTTGCAAAGGGCCGTTACGTTTCCAGAAATTTTTCACGTGTTATTTGTCAGCATGCCATTAAATAGGAATTCATATAATTACAACCTAGTGCACTAGTGACCATCTGGCCTAACTTTAAGCTCTTCGAGCCTTTATAATGTAAATAATATTTTTATATTAGCTCTCAGATCTGAAACGGTCTGGGCTACAGTTTCAGTTTCTGTTTGTGCAATGGCCTAACCTACAGTGGCTTCAGAAAGTATTCAGACCTTTGCTTTTTGCACATTTCACTGTGTTGTAGATTACATTTTAAATTGATAAAATCACCATTTATGCCCATCAATATACACGCATACTGACAAAGTGGAAACACGTTTTTAGAAATGTTTGCAAATGTATTAAAAATCTAAAATGTAAATCTCTCATTTACATAAGTTTTCAGACCCAAGATTCCCACAGTAGGCACACATAATATTTCATGTATGTAGACAAAGCTTACAAACAGAACCTCAATACAAAACCAAATCAGAATATTCAAGATGCAAAAAAGCTAACAACACTATCAATTTCTAATTCTAATTTGTAATTTTGGGAATATAAAGACATTGAACTCAAGGACAACATGTGGAGCAGCACTGCCAGATGCAGGATAGTGAGGAGCTGATGTACAACTTTTGGATGTAGTAGAGTAAATATTTGCAGGAGAGTATTTTGTATTTTCGAGTTGTTTATTCCTTACAACCTCGGTATGTAAAGGCTTTTATTGTCAGACCTGCAATGAACAGTTAAAAAAAAATGCAGCAGAACCGGAGATATAGTTATTTTGTATTCTATACATTCCTTGTCAAAACATGTGACCTACATTACCCACAGTTCAAGCCCACACCTGGCAGTTGGGTTGGAGATTCAGGTGCGTTATGCTAGTAGTATGCTAGTCTTACACACCCTAAGATTTTAAAATGTTCAAACTTGTAGTCTTCAGCGCCATCCGACGCTGACCCCCATGACATCCCGTGAGGACGTGACTTCACACAGTGTCCTCTGGAGACACACAGGATTTATACTACTTGTTTCACATATGCAGTGGAACTCCCCAACACCTGGAAACACATGCTGAAGTGTAGAATCGGTGGAGCTGCTAGATCATCAGAATTGACAAACAAACCTATTTTGTGATCCAGGTACGAGGACTTGGTGAAAAGAAATAGCTCACAGTACAAACACAGGGAATTTAGTCTTGAGGCTAATGCTACCTAGTGTGTTTTTATCAGTTTGGAAATTTAAATTTAAATTATTTTCCTATTTGTTAGTGTAATGTTTCAAACCTTAATTAATTGAATAATTCAAACCGATTTATGAATATGTATACTTTAATTCTTTACAAATTCCAGTAGCACAAATAACAGATAACATAGAAGATATAATAGATAACACAAATAACAGATTAGAACTTTTTTAGATATTAAAGTGAACATTGATCCATATTCTCATGACTTGCAGATTATTGTGTCAGAGGTTACCCTTTGTTCTTTGTTTTGTTGGATACAGGTGTATAAGCTAAACTATATAAGCACCAGTTGAGTGAGCTGGGGAAAAACAACAAAGTTAAGTCACTAAAAAGCATCTTGGTCAGTGGTCACACACTGTACTGTGGGTAATCTCTAGTAGATGAAGTTGGCAGAAATGACTGTGTTCTTACGTAACGGTGCTGCACAAGAACTGCCCACTCTGACTGCCCAATTTTCCTTATTCCTAATCCATCTAATATTGGCTCAAGCAGCAACTAAACAACATACATTTGTTCAGACTGTACACTTAAAAAAATGGTATAACATTCTGGAGATTAAAAAGATAAACCAGTGCACAGGTATACAGTATCTGTGGTTCAGAACAATGTCTTCTGAGCAATGGAACTTACAGTTCCCTGTCTGGATGCCACCCGAATGACAGGGTTATCAATATTTCAGCTGCAGAGGGTTCATCAGTAGCATCCTGACACTCCCACTGCTGTCAGAGAAACAACGAGGCCTACTGTAAACACACCGAACTTCAAATGAGAACACTCTCTTATGAATGAAAGCACAGTCAGCGGCAGAAGTGTGCTACTGATGACCTGTAAACACACCATGGAAGGGATTCTTTGTAGAGTGATGCTCCTTACGCTAATCTTCGATTCACATGCACAAAATCACAAAGATTATTGTGTACAAAGGAATATGTCTTAAAAAGTACCCTGTGCACTTTTGCAACAGTCACAACACAAAAAAACTTGACTCAAGGTCCTTCAGCTAGCTTTTTACCGAAGCTTTCAGCCACATCTCACCGTCTTCTGTGTCATCTGTGAGGGGGGGATGGGGGGGACCACTCAGTTGGGATCTCCATGACAACAGTGCAAACTTCACCTGCCTATCAAAACCCCACAGATGAAGACTGTGGGATGCAGATGAAAGCTTCACATAAAAGCTAGCAAGTGTTCATGTTACTGTTTGCAACACATACTTTGTTTGCAATTTAAAGGCCTACTTTATTGCCTTTTACAGGTCATTAACACCCCCACAAACACCACACCTACAACCAATCAGAAGAAATATACTGCATGTTTCCCATCACTCCGCTGGAGATATGCATGTGCATCCTCGTGAGGTAGAGTGTAAAATTAAAACAAGCAAGTGATCCTGGTCTAAATAAAAGGTAAAATATGTACTAAAAGATTTCCTTTAGCCAAATGTGAAGCTATGTGCCCCTCATTCAGTGGTTCCAGTCCTCTCTGAGGAGATAATCCACTATATTCATTCCATTTAATCAGGATGATTTGGCACCACAGTTGTAGATGAGCCAAGATTTCCTCCTTAATTCTTAGTGTGTGTTGTGGCTAGGCCTAAAAAACGGATTTTCCCTTTACGTTACAGTTCCACGTTGAAGTGGGTTATCATTATCTAAAATGTGCCCACCACTTGTCTTTTACATGTTGGTCAGGAATATTGTCATGGGCTCCAGATTCCAAATGAGGGAACTTGTTGTATTTTACAAAACCACAACAGAAACTACGTGACACAAAGATTACTCTTTAAATGATTTAATTAAGTTTATCATTCAAATCATGTGTCCAGGCAGCTTATTGGCTCAGCATTAGAATAACTATTACAAGTGCAAAGATTTGCCAGTTGATTGATTAGTCAGTTAATTGGAATTTACTGGAAACTATTTTGATAATGCACAGATTGATAGATTACTCTGTTTGTGAATTAGACACATGTTCAAAAAACACGTAAATGTCTTTTAACATTTGATGGTTCCAGTTTTTTTAAATGGGAGAATTTGTTGTTTTTTTCTTCTCTTACATTATATATTTGGCTTTTGAATTGTGGATCAGATAAAAATACATTTAATGGCATTACCAATTTCACGTTTCACTGTTTTCCAATGTCTTATAGAACAAATGATTAACAGAGAATATAGATGGCATGGTTAGTTGATGACGTTTTGTGCTGATATAGACAGCTTTACACACGTCTGTTGCTACTCAGGATTTAAATCATAAATGTAAAGGCACAATCAATAATCCTCCTAGGAATGGTCTTTTAGGAATTAGCCAATAGCTGCCTTTGGGTAGGAGATCGCTTATCACTGAAGCTTGCTGTTAACCCAACTTAATCGAGTCGTATGGTGTTCACACGTTTTAACATTGCAACCCTTCATCTGTAAAAGTATATTGTTAGACTGACTTTAATAAAAAGAACATTATAAATGAAATGTAGCCTACATTTTAAGCCAGAGAATGAACATTAGGTTTAATGCAAATACGGTTACGCGCCGCGCACGAGCGGCACAGACGACAGATGGAGAGAGGTCTATCTGTTCTGTGAACGGGCCAGAATAACACGCGTAAACAGCCCGTTCTGCCTACGTGTTGATATGTATTAAATGTACAATCTTAGCACGCGCACAGAACATATTCCGACACTAAGCTCCAACTCCAATGAAACGATGTTTGTTTCTACAGACAACAGATAACATAACCTCTACATCTCACTTGTTCTCCTGGAAACACAAGCCGTACACATCACTCCGGCACACACACTTCACACTTCACACAAGTACACTCCCGTCCGGTCCTTTACCTGCTAATGATGACAGCTCCTTTATACATGACTGAAAAGGTTGGCATTTTGACATGGAGCCCGCTTCTCCGGTAGCACTGACTGTCGGTCGGCGCTTCACATGATGGACTGTCTACAGTCACAGCCAACAGCCTCTAATTCCAGCTAACCACACTATCCGTCCGCTCCCAACATCTCCACCTTCACCCACACGTTTAATCTCTTACATAACTAAAGTCGCCAAATGTAAAAAAAAAATAATAAAAAACAGGTCACAGAAACACTGAGGCTGGAGACGATTTGGATCTGTCTCACACTGTTCCGAGACTACCTGTGTCATTTCTGTCTGGTGGAATAGAGAATGTGTTATTTGTTGCTGAAGTTGCATGAGCAGAAAAGGTATCACCAGCAAAGCCTGACACTTTTAGAAGATTACTGCTATTAATTGTTGATTTTTAGACTATTCATATTTTCTTTAGTTAGAGAAGTGGAATATTTCAGTAAACTATATCAAGGTAGGTTTGTTGGACATTGTTACAGGATTTTTAAAATTTTTTATTTACATTCATGTAACCTTTCATTTAAAAAATAACACCCTTTAGTCATATCCACTGTGCCCACACGTTGTGAACTAAATATTCAGAACATAAAACTGTTAAGTCAAACAAAGTGGGAGGACCTTAGATGCTTTAAACACATTAATGCATAAGTTTCCATTTCCTAACAGCAATTTAATCCTCATTTGACATCCATTACTTAGCATTAGTCATTCAAGTCTCTGAACATCTGTGTTTTATTGTCCAGGCTGCAACTAACTATTCTTTTTAAAACAATCCTTTTATTATTTTTGATGTATAAACTAATAAAATGTGACCATACAGGTAAGTAGTGATGATAATGTATGTTATGCTACATCTGGCCCAGTTTTGCAATCCTGTCTTGGGTTCCTTCAGTTTGCTGGAGTTATTATAATCTTATAATAATTCCATGCAACTACTTAGACCAGTGGTTCCCAATTTCGGATTGGGGCCCCCAAGGGGGCACAAGACAGATCTGATGGGTCGTGAGGTAATTAACAGGATACTACCAGGAAGTCCCACTCAGATCAAAAAGCTCTTTTACAAGAGAGACCTGGCCAAAGTAGCATCTGTCCAAAATCACAACACAGCAAAATTCACATACACAACATAACATGCACAAATCCACAATAAAACAGAAGAGCGGCTACTCAAACACAATGCTGTTGTTGTGAGTTTTGTAATTGATTCATTTAGGTTTAAAAAGCCATAAAAATGGCACATAAAAAACAGACATCACATGGACTCACATGTGATTATTTTCTTGGACACTTTGTTAGGTAGAGCAAAAAGAAAAGAAAAGAATCTGCCACCTTGAGTAAGACCCTGAACCCTGAGTGGCTCTCAATGAGCAGGCAGGCCAGCGCCTCGCATGGCAGCTCCACCAACAAAAGTGTACGGTTAATGTAACGTTACTGAGACTAGCTGGTGAGAACAGGAACAGCTGAGCGTCACATAGTACCCCCTGGGTAATGCAGTTTATTTAGGGCTATTATGAATCGCTCACAGAACTTGATATGAAGAGGTCAGAAAAAAGTGCCAGCAGCTTGTGAGCTTGTTAGTGCACAATAATAAGTCACGGTACACTTTGAGCACTGGTGTAATTGCTGCTTCAGAAGCTTTTCCAAAAAGACACACAAACACATTCTTATCCATCAGTCTAATACGATACAATACGTTCTGCACAGTAAAATTGTATAATTGAGAAAGAATTTCAAAGTCACTGAATATTCACACAAAATATCAGCTACTGCAAACTTTAATGCAAAAGCAATATCAGCCTGAGCCTAAATACAACTCCTCTGGATGCATGTGTAGGTCCATGCAGACTAAACATTAATTTGGTACAGACACAAGTAACCAATATTTTTTCAACTAAGCTAAAAATAAATTCCTAGAATACCACATCAGCTCAGCGTAGCCTCATAATCCCTGGCATGCAGGCACAAGATAGGTCTGCCAGTAAATTCAGCTTAACTGTCTGTGAAACAGTTGAAAACATACCTGGCAAAACCTAGAGGCACTTTCAACCTTTGGAACATGTCTGTTTTTGTGGAAAAGCCCGGGTGTCTGGGTCTTGTTGCTAACATTGCCTCTCCATATTCCCTGTCATGATGCACTGCAGCTGCCAAGCACACACTGTATGAAGAGTGCCAATTGATAAGGAGATGATAAGCTTATGGCAAAAGGATAATACACACATTCATATGGCACAGAGCTGTGCTAAATATAGGCCTATATAAGAGGGTTACTCAATTACTCCAAACAGTCAGCACGATTATACTACATTTCTCCAAACTACACACATTGCAGCCTACTATTTCATTTTTTGTAATTATTTTTCTTGCTCTCTATTATTAGAAATACATTATAACTAACAGCTGTTAAAGCCTTCTTGCCTTTAAAGCAGCATTTATTGAGTAATTTATATATATTTAATTTTGATCACTTGGGCTTTGTTCAGACTGCAGTAAAATCAGATTGTTTCTCTAATCAGATCTTTAAGACACACTTTCACTGTAATTAGCAAGTGATCCGATTGAATTTGTGGGTCCAGACGTTACCAACTTGTCTGGCTATCCAACGCGGGAGCATGACAAATGGAGATCCATCCTCTCCATGGAATCACATTTCAAACCACCTTAAAATGTGACTTGTGTTGCTTTCACATTACACACAATCCATTTGGTAATGTAAAATATTGATTAGTGCAGCTTTAAAAACAATCAGCTGGACTTCAGACATTGAAGACGTGGAGATGATGGAGGAGGACATAACTGAGGTCAACTATTCAGAGGGTAAGATATTCTCCAAGTGTGATGTTTCTTCTCATGTCTGTCATTCCAGAGGGCTAAGGGTAAGCTGTGTTGGCAAAATGGTGCCTTGTTTCAATTAAGTCCTTATCCACCAGGAGGCAATACAAGCTGAGGATTTCCTCAGAGGTCATTTTTCACCACAATTCTCACA
This sequence comes from Nannoperca australis, assembly GCA_036023655.1. NCBI lineage: Eukaryota > Metazoa > Chordata > Actinopteri > Centrarchiformes > Percichthyidae > Nannoperca > Nannoperca australis. The sequence continues at coordinate 9,225 of JAVQJD010078854.1, forward strand.
AGTCCCAGAGACCGATAACATTTTAATCCAAAGTGAGAAGATTGTTTTCCTTTTTTTTTTTTTAAGTTTGGGTGAGAAACAGGCGTATATTGTTCAATATAATGATCTCATAAAATGTTATGCAGGTGCCTAAAGCGCAAACAGATTCTTCTGAAACTGCTTTTTGCTCCTGCTGGCAGAAATAACAAGCACATGTTCAGCGTATCAACAAATGGCATCAGTTCAGTAAAAAAAATCACAGCTCATCAAAATGAAACATACAAAAATCCACAATAAAGCAGAGGAGGAGCTACTCAAACACAATGTTGTTGTTGTGAATTCTGTAATCGATTCGTTTAGCTTTTTAAAAAGCCAATTTCAAACCAGACACGACATATAGATCATCGAATCAAAATCCACGTGCAGAAAAAAATGCAAAACACCACTCATCAACTCAAACTATTATTTACAGTCACAACAGTGCTGATAAATCTATTCTAGAACTGTTTTCACCTGCACACCAATGAGTCTTCTACAGCCAGGCCAAGGTTTCTGATGTTTGGCCAGCTGTTGAGATTAGAAGAAGCTGCAGCTGTCCAGCCTCTTACCTAACCTAGCAGTCTTGTACTGACTCCAGACATAGGCTTAGGAGCACAGATGTAAGCTTGGCTAATACTTGACTGCTATGGTAGCCAACTTGTTGTCACTGCTGTCATCTCATTGGGTAATGCTGGCCTGTTGGACCACTTACTGTACACGACCAAAATGTCCCCTAATGTAACCCCAACAAGAAACCTGTGATATGTGGAAGACTTGGACAATTTATTGAAGCTCAGTCGAGGAGAATAGAGATCAGCAGTACAAGTGAACACTGTGTATTGCCACCCAATTCTTCCTGGAGAGAAGTATTAACTTTATACTAGACATAGAGATTCACTATAAGTAAATACGGTCACTCCTCATCCGGCATTGGATTCTAAACAATAAATTATGCTTACCTAAGTTAACGATGTATGTTACTCCATATCATATTAAGTGCATATCTCAGAGAGAGATCAGTCTGGGGCATAACACCGTCTATCTCCGTTGACCTTGGTCTCCTAGGAGACAGAGACAGCCTTGCCTTACCAGGACAGCTGCACCCTGACCAGTTATCCTCAGAGACAGAGAGCTAAACTTCTTCTCTGAATGAGACAGCATAAGGCATGGCATATGTGTCCTATTACGTTTAGCCTAAAGAAGGACATTTCCTTCTCAAAACTTATGCGTATACCTGAGAAGATAGATTTAAAGTTTGAGAATAGTGAATGAAAATATATAAGAGTTGGTCTCGACCTGCTCAATACAAAAAAGTGCCCTGAGATAACTTTATGATATGGCGCTATATAAATAAAACTGAATTGAAATATCCTTCTGCATCTTGAGTTTGATTCCATATCCTCAGGTTATTGTACATCACCAGCAGTGATTACTGGTTTGCAAAGTCATTTAACATGATGGACTAGTGGGGTACCCTGGTACCATGTGTCAAGGCTGAGTCCTTACCGAGTCCCACCCTTTGCTGCATTTCTCTCTCCTGCCTTTCCATTGTCTTGTCAAATAAAGCAAATGCCTCTCAAAAACATAAAAATATACATATAAACATGATTGACTAGTCGTGTGTTTGTGTAATAACAGATTTTACAACTAAATTTCATCATCTGGGTGATGTAACACACACCAAAGTGGCAATCCTTCTATAAAACAATAGCACTAGGACAGAATGACAGCTCATGTACAGACACATCTCACTGTAAATCACTTTACAGCTGGAGGACCTTGTGTTGTTGTCTAGCTACACTGGTCACATGCCAAGAATCAAACATTTTACCATAATTCTTTTTGTTAAATCTTCTCAAATAACATTTAGAAAACAGAACATAATATACTCCA